>CM047884.1:4658819-4959715 GCA_026212405.1 Petrea volubilis
ACACATGCCCACATGGATGACACGTAGATTAAAAAAAATCCAAAAACTACATACACACATAAATATAGATACACATATATACATAGATATACACACATACATATACACACAAACACACACGTAGAGCGAGAGAGAGAGAGAGAGAGAGAGAGATGGGGAAGGAATTGGGGAAGAGGGAGGGGTAATAGTGGTGGTGGGTGGGCTTGAGAAAGGGGGGTCAAGTTGGGGGGCGGGGGGGTGGTGGTGGTGGTGGGAGCCAGGTTGGTGGAGCCTGGAGGAATTGGAAGGTGGGGGTTTGAATAGAAAGAAGACGATCGGGGGGGGGGGGGGTTAGTTTTTTTGTTCTTAATTAATTTTTTTTTAAATATGCATATATATATTAGATTTATTTTTTGAAAAAAAAAGGAGGGTAGGGATTTTTCATATTTTTATTTTTTATAATATGTGATTTCATTAAAATTTTCATTTACTTAAATTAATTAAATTTACATAATATCTTTTAATTTATCTAAGCAAATATATATTTGAATTCTAAGTTCTTGATCTATATAAAGATATAAATTCTATATTTATAATATTTATACAAATTAAATACGTTTAAATTTATATAGTAAAATATATAAGCACATCCCATGTCATTAAGAAAATGCCACCACATCTTTTTGTAGGGATTAAATATACATGTTACTGCCAGCATTAACAAATATGGCGAAAATATTTAAAAAGGCCCAAATTTTTATGCCACGTCAGCTAATTTTGTTGGAGTAGTTCAAAATAAGATTAAATTAAAAAATACAAATTGTGACAAAAACTCAAATACACAAAACTTAGAAAACAAATTTTGTAAACATCCCTTATATATAGAGCAGTAAACGAAAATTAAATGGGATTACCTAACCCAACATCCTGGGCTTTTGACATTGCCCTTGTGTGCGGGCGTGCGCGTGTGTATAATCACATAATTGATTCATTAATTAATAATTCCAAATTCGAAGTTGAAAAATATAATTTTGTTTTCCAACAATTTTTACTTTGGTAGGCAAGGATGCAAGTGAAGAGTTTGAAGATGTAGGTCATGGAAGCGCGGCAAGATTGATGCTGAACGAATTCTACATTGGAGAGGTCGATCCATCCATGAAGCCCTCCATTGTAGCTAATGGTGCAACGCCCATGGCAACTCCGGTTAGAGATAGAAAGGACAAGTCTTTCGAGCCGACTTACTTTAATAGGGTTCTTTATTTTCTCTTAGCCCTTGCAATCATAGGACTGGGTGTGGGGATTCACTTGTTCAATTTATCAACCTAAAGTTGTAGACGACATTCAAGAAATTGCGAGTGGTAATTCATGGAAGTAAGATGCAAGGAAGTGTGCTTTCTTACACATAATTAAATGGATCATATGATTTTTCGAAGTTCCTTTTTCCTTCTTTTAAATCAAAAATATGCTTCTGAATTGTACATTTCATATTAAAATAAAATTAATTTTTTGAATAAAATTAATTTTGATGTTTATAATAATCATTCTATTTCTGTCTCCAAAATATTTAGTGCCTTGTAAAATTTCTTCCTTATTTAATTGTAAGTAATGCGTTCAAATAGAAATTTTGTTGGCATGCCTCTATTGTGATTTGCCTCAAAAGTAGAACAAAGGTGAATTACAATTACCACCACTGAGGTATATTGAATTTACAAAAAACACCCCCAAATTTGAGAAATTACCATTATCCCCCTATTTGTGGGGGGGGGGGGGGTTCAATGTTAAGTATAATATAATCGAGAAAAAGGTCATTTTTGCCCTTACTCAAATTAGAGCAAATTATAATTACTACCCTAAGGTATGGTGAAATTACAAGAAATGCCTTCACATATGGAAAATTGTCATTATCCCCCAACATGTTTGATGATAATTTCAAGCAGTGTATATTGTATATTTTTATAAGTAAATACTAAGTTATATGGCATGCATCACAATGATACTTTTAGTGTTCATTTGTTATATTTTTCTGAGGTGTTCGTATGGTTTATAGTTTTATTGCTAAAATTTGAGTTTTATATGGTTGGTGAATAGTGTTTTATCAATAGATCGTTCAATATATAAGCGAAACCTCACATTGTTTTAACACACTAGTTAAAAACTAATAATTTGGTTAATATACACACCATCCACCAATGACTTTAATCAATAAGTTTGAAAATAAATAAAAGGAATATTACAATAAACCCTTTGTAGTTTCAACAAATCACAACGTAATAACCCAGTCACGATTCAATAACAAAAAAATCTATAGGGGTTATTTTCACAAGTTCATATACATTGACTAACAGTTATCATTAGTCAATCTAATGAAAGGTGCAAATTGTTAGACGACACATAATTTTGGGGATAATGGTAATTTTCCAAACATGCGTGTGTTTTCTGTAATTTTGCTACACCTCAGGGTGGTAAGTGTAATTCTCCTATAGATAAATCATTTTGTACAAGTGTGTAAATAGTTCATGAAATCGCATGGATCATTCTATCGGGAATGTTTCATAGAAACTTTGCACAGGTGCCCAAAAGGTTTGCACACCAAACAAAGGATAACTCATATTTGGTTCCTAATTTGGAAAGCATGATTTGAATAATTTTGTTAATTATTTATAGTTGGGCCTAAAGTTGTGCAAGGCAGTCAGATAAATTGAGCATATTAATTAAGTTTATACAACAATCTAATTGTCAAGGCCATGATAGATTGGGTTTTATCAATTATTAGTTATGGTCATAATTTGATCCCAGTTGGTAAAACTTTGACTGATGAAACTAGTTGAACGGCAAAGATCGTTAGCTAGCCCCACTGACAACCATAAGCATCCTTTGTTGGAACTGTTTAGGATTAGGGGATCTTTGAAAGTTAGGGAGCTAGTGTCACTATCTAGCGATGGAATCCCTCCTTTGTCTTTTTAATGGAGACCAAAATTACTTTTTCACTTTAAAGATTCCTCTCCAATTCAAAAAGTTTGAGTTTGAGCTATTTATTTTAAATTTTTCTAAGAGACCACTCCCCAGTCCCAAGACATGACCAATATAGCCTTACTTTATGGATTTTTTTTATTATTATTCTTTGGTAGGAGACTTGGCTTTTTAATGATTTTTTTTGTTTTCCATCATGTTCTTCACAATCCATCATCTTCTCTTTTTTAGTATTTTTTTTCTCTTCTCTGCAGAAAAAAGCTCTTCCATATTGGTCATTTGGGTTTGAATTATTAAGGTGGTCATCTTCTTCTTAAACAAGATTTCTCTTACATGTAAAAAAACTCTCTTCCATAGTGATCATCTACTTCTTCCCATCATTCTCTCCCTTTGTATCAGACGCTTCTCTCTGCAAAAAAATAAATAAATAAATAATCTTCCTATGAAACTCTCAATTTTTTTTTAATTTTATCCTACACAACAAGAATTTGAAGTGATCGATGGATTGAGTTTATTTTGAGTAGCACACAAATAGGTAAACTTGAATGGGGAATCGATAGAAGGTTCACTTTGGTTGCGGGAGATGGTGGTTGTGGTGATTTGAGAAGTTGGGTCTGAAAAATTGGTGGCGAAAAAGCATGGGTTGATTGAATAAATTCTTTCACAAGCTTCAATTCCATGATGGTCATCTTCTTCTTCCCAATTACTTTATCGCTCTCTATTGTGGTGGCAAGATATGGTGATTATGGTAGTTCAAGGAGTTAGGTTCGAGAAATTAGAACCAAAAAGGTGTGGATGAATAAATGCTTTGACAAGCTTCAATTCCATGATGGTGAATACCGGTTTCAATTTCTTGACACAAGAAAAAATCGAAGTTGGAAGAGAAATGGACTCAATGTGCTTTTCGCTTAAAAAGTGGATGAAATTGGCTCTTTTTCTTTTGAGAATGAACGTTGAATAATTTGAATCAATTTTGTGAAAATTCATATATTTTGAATTAGAAGGGAGATCACTTTTTGTAGTTATGAATTATGTGTTGGAGAATACATCAGATTTAGAGTATAAAATTGTCCATTGGATTAGTTTTTAGAGATATGTTGTATTAAAATTTCATAATAATGAACTTTGTATTATTCTGAAGTACAACGGTGGATGAGTTCAATTTGTTCTATACTAGCAAATTAAACTTGTGTTAAGCATAATTAGTATGAATGTATGCAATATATAATGTTGACATTGGAGTATAAGGATTGATGTTTGTAAAATTGGGTTGAACTTGAAGAGTATGCCAATAAAAACTTGCTGTGAAAAGTCAATTGGTCAAACATAATTAGTATAAACATATGTAGCATATTATATTGAAATTATAGTATACAGATCGAGATTTTATAGAATTCAGTCAAATTTGTAGCATACATCCATAACAAGAAAGTTGTAGTCTAAATATCCCCCATAGTTGTAGTACACATATCAGTTTTTGCATAATGTAAAGGGTGAATTATATTTACTACCCTTGATGTTTACTCTATTTACAAAAAAAATACCCCGACGTTTGGAAAATTACAATTATCCCATAACATTTCATTCCATCCAACAAATTACACCTACTATCAATCAAAAAATTAGAACTTCCAAAATTATCATTTCTAGAAGCAAGAATATGTGTTTGACCATAATAAAATGACTATTTGCCCTTGAGAGGGTTTTTTTGGTTATATTATACCCATTTAAATTTAAAAATATTACACATATTTAAATATTTTTTTAAAAATAAATATTTTATATAATATATGCACATATTTATAAATATATACTTTAAAATATATAATTTTGATATGTAAATTATATTTAATAAATACAAAATACATTAAAATATCTTATAATGTTAAAAACTTTATTTTTATAAATTCAAAAAATTATTGATATTTAATATTTGATAAAAAAAACTAATACATATTATAGATAATTAAATAAAACTTTTTTCTTTGTCTTTTTTTTTTTCCTTTTTCGTTCTTCTAGGTCACATCTCTCTCTCTCTCTCTCTCTCTCTCTCTCTCACACACACACACACACACACACACACACACATCTCTCTTTCTATCACGGCACTGACCCAAGCTGGCGCCAATGCTCTCCTTCTCTCTCTCATCTTTTGATCCATCCTCTTTCTATTTCTCTCGAGCTCTTTCCCTCTATTTGTCGTTGTCGCCACCGCCGCACCACACCGACCGCTATCTCTACCGCCTACCACCTCCACCCTCTCCATCGCCCACCATACCACCACCAAAGAGAGAGAGAAGGAGAGAAGATAAATTTGATAAAGAGAGAGACGAGAGACCAGATTTGAGGAAGGAAAAAAAAAAGAAAAGAAAAAAGAATTTGAAAGGAAAATTACTTAATGGTGTTTTGGGTTTTTTCCATTTTAGTCTCCCCTCCCCCCCCCCCCCCCACCTTTTTTAAATTACTTAGGGGTAAAATTGGTTTTTCATCGATATAACATGAAACCCTCTCAATTCCGGGGGGTAATTGTAATTTTCCAAACGTGGGGATCTTTTCTATAAATACACTAAATCTTAGGGGTAGTAGGTGTAATATAACCTAATATAAATTAGTACATAATGTATACGCTTAGAAACTTGCGGAAGAATGTTCCATATTTACATAATTGGGATGAACATATGAAGTATGTAATTCTAAAGTTACAGTACATACATCAAGTTTTGCAGAACTGACCACAATTACTAATTCAATCGATGAAATTGTGTATAATTCCGAGTTTAAATGATCAAATTAACTCTTATCTCCAACTTAATTGATGAAATTAGTCATAATTCTCAACTCAATTGATCAAATTTGACCACAATTCCCAACTCAATTGATCATATTGGTTATAATCCCAACTTAATTGATTGAATTAGTTATGACCCTCCCCCACACCCCAACTAAATTGATGAAATTTGGCATAATTCTCAACTGAGTTGATCAAATTGGACATCATCCAAAACTCAATTAATCAAATTGACTATAATTCTCCATGCAATTTAAGAAAATTGAGTATACTTCCCAACTTAAGATCAAATTGGATAGAATTTCCAACTTAATTGATCAAATTGTGCATAATCTCCAATTCAGTTATCAAATTAACTATAGTCTCCAACCCAATTAATGAAATTTGTCATAATCTACAACTCAATTAATCAAATTGACTGTAAATACTATCTAAATTGGTTAAATTAGGCATAATCCCTAATTCAATTGATTGTATTGGGTATAATCACCAACTTAATTGACCAAATTAGCTATAATCATCAACTTAATTTATGAAATTGAGCATATTTCCCAACTCAATTTATCACATTGATTATAATTCTCAACGGAATTGATGAAATTAGGTATAATCTCCAACTCAAATTATGAAATTGTGTATAATTCACAACTCAATTGGTGAAATTAGGCATAATCACCAACCCAATTGATGAAATTGGTCATAATCGGCCACAATTATCAACTCACTTAATCAAATTGACCATAATCCCTAACTCATCTGATCAAATTAACCATAATCTCCAACTCGACTGATCAAATTGATCATAATTCCTAACTTCTTGATCAAATTGACCATAATTCTCAACTCAATTGTCAAATTGACCATAATTTCCAACTCAATTGATTAAATTAACTATAATCCTCAACTTAATAGATCAAATTGGCATTTGAGTCAATTTGACATATTTCTCAACTCAATCAATCTAATTGAACGAATTCCCGAATTCAATTTGTTTCATAAATACCTCATTGTTTCACAACACTTCATATAACATGCCCAACACTTCATTTGAACAAACTTACACTGCATCTTGATTATTTAGTACTTCAAACGAACAAATCTATACTTTATTTTATAATTTGTAAATTTCATAAGATTATTTGTACATTTTGAGAAAATTTATTATAATGCGATTTGAATATTGCATATTACTATTTAAGTTGGTCGATATTACAATTTTACACTGCAAATCAATTGTGATATTTATTCATAATTTGAGTCGTGAGGACACATAAAATTGGCACTGACCGATTTTTTTTAAATATAACTTTATGTTGGAAAATGATTTCTTAACATTGTTTTCTTTTGTGGAGAACTAGAAATACATAGCTTTATAACGGTATATGATCATAATTTATTTCATTTTTAATCAAAGCAATTTTTCTTAAGAATTCAATCCAAAATCCATTACATTTGTTTGAATAGAAAATTTGAAACTGCCACTGCTTGATTATTTAAATATAACTCTCCGTAAGAAAATAATTTTAACATTATTTATTTCGTTGAAAAATAGATATCTGTAACTTTCAAATGGTAAAAGGCTCATAATTTATTTAATTCCCAATTGAAACAATTTTACATGAGAATTCAATCCCAAATCTATCACATTTATTATTAGAGAATTCAAAATTGGCATTGCTTAGGTTTTTAAGTAAAACTCTTTGTAAAAAAAATAGTTATTTAATACCCTTGTTTTGATTGAAAACTAGATATCCATAGCTTTCTAAAGGTATATGACTTATAACTTATTTCATTCTTAGTAGAAGCGCTTTTCTTGTGAGAATTCTAGAGGAGTACAAAAAAAGACGAACCGATCAAAAATCAATAAAATCGAACCAAAATAACTGAAACCATTTTCAGTTCAGTTTTCGATTTTCCTATTTTAAAAATTCAATTTTTTATTTCTTGTTTAAAAATCGCAGTTAAATAAAAAAAATCGAAAAACGAACCTATTCAATATACATAATAATAATAATATAATTTAAAGTTGAAACTTGAAATCTTATGTCTAAAGTAATCAATTAAACCTCAACGCATGAACTTCTTGTTGTCCTGTAAGGACCTGATTTTCTCTTGCACTTCGTATGTGACTTAGATATATTATTTGATGCTTAAGTGTGTATTAATTAAGTGATTATATGAATAATTTATGAATATTGTGTGATATTTTCTTGCAATGATTACTTTGTAATATATGCTTAATCTTATACACACATGCATAAGTATTAGGATTATTTTTCTTACCTTATTTAGCCATCATACAAGGCATAAAATTCAAGAATATATATATATATATATATATATATATATGTATATATATACACATATACACGGCCATACATATATATACACCTAGCGTTAGAGTATTTTTCCATAAAACTCTTGTAAATGTCCTTTTGCACAAAAATGTGTCATTTTCATATAATAATTTTGAAATAATTATTTTAATTACTAGGTCATAAGACAATACATATATGTATATGTATCAAAATTATTTTTGATATCTATATATATATTTTTTTAAAAACCCTAAATAAATGTATAAAATTGTACTTTTCTTCCTTTAGGTAATATTTCTTTCATACTTTGAATAATTATACAAAATTGCACGAAAATATTCTACATATATAGAGAGAGGGGAGAGGTGGACTATTGGTGTATATGTATATAATTCAAATACTTTGTGTGTATTAGCCCTTATTCTCAAATCTTCGAACATTTAATGTATATGTCCACTTGTAAATACACTTGTAGATCAATACATACATGGTTGGCTTCTATTAAACTAGGGTAACACTTATGACAACTAGACTTCATACTTGGGCCTTGAGTTGTAAGGTAGGAGATCATTAGACAAAGAATTATATTATAATCTTCTTTCTACCTATTAACAATGAGTATTTAGTATACTATACAACGTAAGAGTACTACACACACAAACACAAAGCACACGGCACACACAATCACTTACACTCTCTCTTGTTTTGTTCATTACACTACAACTCTTTGACACTCTCTCTCACTTTTGCACCACTTCAAAAAATAAGAAGAAAGAAAAGAAGGAAACTTAGCAAAGGTAGGAATTTTTCCTATGGCATGAGTTAGACTTTTATGTAATATTGAAACCCTAATTCCCATATTAGAACTTAGGATGTAACTACAAGTTAGTTAATATCTTGGTTCTAAGGGATTACATAGTGATTTAGTTATATGCATCTTGTGTGTTTATGAGAGTATATGCTGAAATTTATGCTGGAAATGTGCTGGAAATTATGTGTAACTATGTTTTACACTATGCTAGGGTTATATCTATGTGTTAGAAGCTGGAAATTTCAGTTTTATATGTTGGAAATTGTGACGACCCAGTAAACTGCATTATTTTAAATTCAGAATTATGAAGTATTTTTACTATTTTATGAGAATTTCTTTTTTATTTCAAATAAATGTGCATTGCATTACATGCATTTTTAGAAAATATGCTTTAAACCTATAAATTTCTCATTAATCTTTCGAAAAATCATTATCTCTTAATTTTCCCCACAAATCTAAACTATTGGTGTTATTTTCTTGTTAGTATTATTGGTTCCATATCATGAAATTTCATTTTATATTTCTCCCTATTTTCAAAAATAATGGGAATAATTATTTCAAATGAGAAAATATGCATTTACTAGAATGAATTAATTAAAGCAATCTTCGAAAAATTATGTATTTATATTTATGAAAAAAAATGAGAATGTATAAAATTAATTAGATAAATATGTCTTCTATTATTTTAATTACCCATTCATGTCATTTTCATGAATATGTGGTAGAAAGGAAGAAAACTTGTAACTTTTCACTCTTAGTATTGTAATTAGGAAATGTGTATTAATCTTTGCCATCAAAATATAGTTTTATATTTTGTTATCTCTCCTAAAATTATATATTTATATATAAATATAAATATAGGCAAATAATTTTCCTAAAATCATCAAGTTTCCTAATTATTTTCTTATTTATAAAAATTTAGCAATTTACTTTCTCTACAAAATAATATTTTTCAAACATGTATTTTATTCTTTAATAATTAATAATTACATATCCTAGACTATTATTTCTTGGAAAAATATAGTTTTCAAAATTAGAATTTAATTTCTTTAATTTTTGAATTCTGCTCAAAATAAATCATAAATTCCCCATAAAATTATGAAATTCCAAATTTTCAAAATTTATAAATACAATAATATATTTCCTGGAATTATAGGTACAATTTTCAAATTTTAATAAATTATAAACCTGTTTTTCGGGTTTTAGTTGAAGAAAATTATAAATTCTAGATTTTATCATATTTTATGATATTTTTGCAAGAAAATCTTCCCTAATGCACCATTAATAATTATTTTTGCATGGCTCACACTTACCTAGCTTATGATTCATGTAGTAGCATTACACCCAAGCCTAAATTAGTCTTCCACATAAGGGATAAGGTGGAAGAATACATTTAATACACTAACTTAGGTGTAAAAATAGCAATTATGGAATAAATTGACTTAATAATAAAATAATCCACTTCTTCCTCTTATTCCTATAAACAAGACCAAAGTTCCACCCCTTTCCCCCCCTAAAACCGTCCATAACACACACCCTCCCTAATTTCTTCCAAAAACCACTACTTTCCCACCCCTTTTTCCCTTCACTTCACTACCCTACACTTCCAAAAGAAAAAGAAGGTAGAAATCTTACTTAATTAAATAAGTATAGGGGTTTTTCTTGTTTCTTGAAGTAGGATAATCTTATTAAAGGCAAGCTTCCATACTCTTGTGCCCAAGCGATGTAAATGCATCAAGCTTGAATGGCCTTGAGTGAGAGCTTTTGCCAAACATGCTCCCATGTTTCATATAGGAGCTATTTTGATCTTAGCATGAATTTACTGGTTGATATGTTCTATATTAATGTTCAAGTTGTCTTTTGGATGATAAATTAGGCGTTGGTTCTTTGATTTCAAGAGGTTATGCTAGTTAAAGTTTACAACTCATTTTATGGTTACCATGAACTCATGAAAGTAGTTTCACTACTTGGTATATCTTGAGTCCTATTTATGTGTTAGCTTGTGATCTTGTAAAGATTATGTGAATTTTATGAAGTATTATGTGCTTTATGAAGTGTTATGTGCCTAGAAGTTCATAAAATATACTATACTCCACATTTTATGTTAAAATAACATATTTGGAACTATGTTCATTTTATTCGGAATTACTTTTATCAAACTATATTTCTTCAAGTTGTCAAAATATATCTATATGTGTTTTCCCAATAGAATATATATATAGTGGTCAAATAAATTTTTCTATAGTTGTATAGACATATTATATATATATATTATATGATATATATTATATATGTATATATATGTGTATGTCCATAATACACGTATATACATATGTATATATACATAGTTATATTTATCTATTTTAGGAGACATATACATACATATATATATATACTAAGTATATATATATGCATATATAGATATATAATTATATTTTGACCATATACATCCTATATATTTACATATACATCTATATATATATATAGTGTACGTATATATATATATTTATGGTACATATATGTAAACATATTTATAGTTTCATTATGTGTTTTCATCTATTTATATATATATATATATGAAAGTTGTAAGTATGTATGTATATATCCATACATTTATATTTCATTTATATTTGATATATAATTATATTTTGACTATATACATCCTATATATTTACATATACATCTATATATATATATAGTGTACGTATATATATATTTATGGTACATATATGTAAACATATTTATAGTTTCATTATGTGTTTTCATCTATATATATATATATATGAAAGTTGTAAGTATGTATGTATATATCCATACATTTATATTTCATTTATATTTTAGCTTAACTATATTTATGGATATGTTACATATATACATTTATACATATATATACCCACATACTTATGTTAGTTATATTTTGTCAAAGAGTACATAGATATATATCTGTTATAAGTATATTGTCGTTATATATATATGTATCCGTGTATATATATATATTCATACTCTTTTGTTTTGATTATATTTTAGTCTAAACTTCATATTTTACACATTTATAAATTTATATATATATACATAAATTTACGTTTATATTAAATAAGTTTATGAAACATTATCTTTTATTATTTTATTGTATCTTGATGATATTTTTTTCTAAGATGTTGGAATAATATGTCGAAATATGGAAGCAAGACTTCCAAGTTTATGCTATGTGCATAAATGATGATTATGTGAAATGGGCCCGAAAATATAGCGAAATGGTTTGGGTGAGTTCCGTCGGGACATACCAATGGGGCAGCCGGCTGTAAGAGTTCTCACTCCCTCTATCTCCTAATCCCCCCGTGGGTAGACGGAGAGATCTACTCAAAAGAGGGGGTCGTAGAAAAATTTGGTGTAACACTCGGGGTACGACCATTAGAGAATAAGGCAGGTGAGTGTAATGTGCTGGTTGTATATTTTGACTTGGGCAGTCATAAGGGTCACTGTTAGGTGACGAGAAAGGTTTGAAATGAAAAAACTATGTGTTTATGTGCAAGTGAAAATATGTGTTTATGTGCAAATCATACACGAGC
Organism: Petrea volubilis; assembly: GCA_026212405.1. Classification (NCBI taxonomy): domain Eukaryota; kingdom Viridiplantae; phylum Streptophyta; class Magnoliopsida; order Lamiales; family Verbenaceae; genus Petrea; species Petrea volubilis. The sequence goes on from CM047884.1 coordinate 4,671,255, forward strand.
ACCTTATGTGATTATGTAATGTTTTACTCAACTATATGTTGATGGTGTGTATATGACATGTTTTAGATGAATCCAAGGATAACTTTAATGATGTCGAAGAGGAGGAACAATTTGAAGCCTTCTATTAGAATGAGAGCTACTAGTTTCCGCTGCGTGCTTATTTGTGGTTTTGCGAATTTCAGCCTTCTGTATTTGTAAACAAATATTTGTATTCGGAGTCTTGTACTTTATGTACCATCATGACGTTATGTTGTCTATTTAAGTATATTTTCAATTAAACGCTTTATATGTAACAAGCATGGGTTACCGGGGTCGTTATAGAAAACCTGTTTTACAAGCTGAAAATCCTATTTTAATAAGCTGGAAATCCTATTTTTATAAGTTGAAAATCCTATTTTACAAGCTGAAAATTCCAGTGTTTACAAGCTGGAAATTTTTGTTTTTCAAGATGGAATTTCTGTTTTCGTAGACTGAAAATTTCTGTATATATAAGCTGAAAAGTATGTTGGTCTATGTTGATATTATGCTAAAAACATGCTGGAACAATTTGGTATTGTGCTGAAATTATGTTGAAATCTGTGAAAGTATGTGAAATACATGAAAATTATGTGTGCATGTCGGGCCCCAAAGTAATAGGGGTGGATGTGGTTGAGTTCGGCCAGGCTTGGCGGTCTTAAATTCGTTCTCGATCCTCCATTATTGCCTAATCCCTCCTTGCATGGACGGAGAGTCCATGTACTGAAGTCGGTCGTAGGATAATCGGCATATGCCTGGGAAATGACCACCGAAGTGTTTGATTGGGATTGCAATGTTTGGTTGGAATAACATCACGACGAGATAAGGTAGCCACACGTTGATGTGGAATAGGTAGAAATGTGAAAAGTTATGTGATTATAGGCTGGAAAATTTTATGCAAAAATGTGCACGATCGTATCACACACGCGCACCGCATGTTATTATGCAAAATTTCTACTCAATATATATGTTGATGTTGTTTATACTATGTTTTAGTTGGACTTGAGACAAAGGAGCTTACAAATGAGGAGGACATAGAAAGGCGATTCGAGGCGTTTAACTAGTTATGAAAACTTTTGTAGTAACGATCATGTTTATGTAATAAACTGACTTGTGTGTATATTTGGACTTTCCTAATAAAATTATGAGTAGTTGGTTTTCTTAATAAATTGTGAGTAGTATGTTTCCATAATTAGCTTGAAGTTTCGGATCGTCACATGTCCCAACTGCTTGCTTGCGACAATATTGAAGATTTAAATTTTCAAGTCCAATAGTATACTTAATGTTGGAGTTTAGCTATTTTCGAAAGTTCCATTGCCTAATGAAACATCATTAGATGATTCAATCCAAATGTAGCATATTGGATTATCACATAAAACGAATGGGAGCAAATTGTGCATATGCATGTGAAGCTAAATTATTTTGGTTTATTGGTTTTCCTTTCTTTTCTTTTTATTTTTTTTTGCAATTTTTTGAATTTTTTTTGGGTTAAAATTGAAAAAAATGAAATTTTTTGGTTTGAATCCAAATAAAATTGAATAGTTTTGGTTCTTCACTTTGGAAAATTGAAAATTTTGATTAATTGAATCAAAAAAATTGAATTCTCAATTTTAATCGAATGGACATCCATAGAGAATTCGATTTAAAATCTAACATTGTTGTAGAAAATAAGAAGTAAGAGAAAAAAGGGACCGAAAGTCAAATGATGGGAAAAAAGACAGTAATGGAAAGAGTAAAACTTGGATGATGACATAAGGGGATGGGGTAGGTTTCAACTTTACCAATAATGTACGGATACTTTAAAAAATCACCACGTGCAATGTTGAATGTGTGTTGGACACGGACATGGATACAATTCCGATACAGTCCCAACAAGTGTTCAACATGGCAACCGTGTGTCTAAAAATAAAAATAAAAAAAGAAAAAATCTGACACAGACTCAAGCATGAATAAAGGTGTGTAAGCCACGTTTTGGACACGACTGGGTTTTTTTTTTTTTTTTTTGATATTTTAAAAGGCTTAGATGGGTTTTTGAAATTTTAAAAGGGTTAGTGGAAAATTCAAATTTTAAAAATTAAGATTATTTTTATCTTAAATTAATTAATCGGATTCAAACTATTTCTCTATCCCTCTTTGTTTCACGTCTTTTTTCATATGCCTCTTTCTCTCTCTCTCTCTCTGTGTGTGTGTGTGTGTGTCTCTCTCTCTTCTTTACAAGTCTACAATAAAAAAATATTGTCGAAGAACTTTACAACAGTTTGTTTTAATGATAAATATTTCTATTTTTCTAGGCAATTCTAATTTAATAAATTATAAACATATAATATAATATAATTTTTAATAGCTGTGTTCGAGCTGTATCGTGTCTTAAGACTTTGAGATTTTTCTATGTCGCGACGTCCAGTATCGTGTCGTATCTATATTCCAATGTTCGTGTCTATGCAGCATAGAACTATTTTAACAAAATTAGCGAGTTAAGTATAAAATATATAACCTTTCAAATTTCAATACAATTAGGGAATGAAGGTTCAAAAACTATTTAATGATCGAGAGTTCAAGCTAAACCAAATTCATTTACGGAGGAATGGTGCTGTGGCTTGGATTTATCTTAGCTATTAATAGTAGAGCAAAATACATTTTGTCCCTTTTATACTATGTCGTTTGTAGCCCTTGCCCCTTTTATTATAGAAAAACATTAATTACTCTTTTAAATTTGATTACTCGAAATATTAATAACAAAATTGTCCTTTATTTTTAGCATACAAATGCTTTGTCTTATTATCTTAATATCAATATTGGTGCAAATAGTTGGTTTTAATTTTTTCTTACTAAATTATCTTTTGAGAATGTCACATAATTTTTTCAATTATAAATTTTCTTTTATTTAAACATGTGTCTCATAAAAGAATAATAAATAATTAAAGTGCTTCACGTTTAAAATATTTGAAGCAAAATTTCCATTCATCAATTATGTACAACTAATTAATATTATGTACAATTAAGGGCGAATTACACCTACCTTCCCTGAGGTTTGGCGAAATTACAATAAACCCCCTGTGGTATATTCCGTCTAACAATTTACCCCAACCGTTTATGACCGTTAGGGTTCCGTTAGTTTTTGTATATAAAGTTCCGATAATACTCTTGAGGGGTTTATTTGTAATATATATAAAATATTTGGGGTTGTATGTTATGTATTACATTTTTGTGGGTCTAAAAGTAATAATATTGAAAAAATTGTTCTATTTTCCGACAAGTTTTTCTGTGAACTTGAAGCGGGTCTTAAACTTTTCGACATGGGAAACACGTTGGTGAGGTCAATTGTGGGCTAGAATAGGTTTTATATATTTTTCGTTTATCACTTGTAATTATTACATATCACAGGGGTTATTGTAATATACACAAAAAAATGTGGGTTAAATTGCAATTTCACCAAACCGCAGGGGAGGTAGATGTAATTTGCCCTATTTAATATCAGAAAAAAATAAAGGGCAAAACGGACTTTATACACTTTCCGTCCATCACTTGTAATTATTTCATACCACATGGGGTTTATTGTAATTTACAAAAAATTATGGGTTAAATTATAATTTTGTCAAACTTCAGGGGAGGTAGATATAATTCGCCCTACAATTAATTAATATTAAGCTGTTCAAAAAATAATTGTCTTATATTTTATTTTAATTATTTATTTTTTTCATAAAAAATGTGCATAAATGGGTGCTTTATTTAAGAAATAAATATTTATAAATGAGAAAATTATTTAACATTTTAAAAATATATAATACTAAGAAAATATTAAAAATAATTATTTGTGCAAATATTAATATTAAAATAATAAGATAAAATATATGTACGATGACCTTAAAGTAATTTTGTCACTTTAGGGGGGGCAATTAAAATTTTTTAATTAAACCTCAGAAACTTTGCCGTTCTCCCAAGAAACCCCAAATACTAAATAGAACTCCTGGAACCGAGAGGAAATTCAATTTTCCAAAAACTCGACTTTTAGTATTCCAGATAAAATTCTGAACTCTATTTCTCTTTGGTTTTGCTATAGTTATTACTGTTATTTCTTAGTTTGCTTGTTGTTTTGTATCACGTCCGATTCCATAGCCTATTTTAACACCGAATACAAGCCAGAATCCAATAGATCGAAGCCCTAACTCTGTAGAATGGCTGCGGCGGCGACGATGGTGAGCTCGGCGGGTGGGCTACTGGCGATGCTGAACGAGAACCACCCGGCTCTTAAGCTACATGCGCTGTCCAACCTCAATGCCTTTGTTGACTACTTCTGGCCGGAGATCTCCACCTCCGTTCCCATCATGTACTATCTTGTTCTCGACATTTTTTTTTTGTTTGATTGTGTGAATTAAGGTGTTGCGCGGGCGAGTTTGGTGGGAAATTGAGTTTTGTTTTTAATTTGTTACTCAAATTTGAGTTCTTTCTTTCTTAGTGTGTATTTGCCGGTTGTTTTATTTTGGGTTTTGGTTGCTATCTGGTGATTTTTATCCCCTTTCTTTTGATGTTGATCTGTTGGAAGTGCTGGGTTTTCGTTCTTGGAGTTTTACACATGGTATACACTTGTGCGGAAATCCCTGAAGAGAGTTGCAGCTTGAGAATGTTTATGGGCCTTCAATCTACTAAATTTTACTGGAGGCTAAGTTTTGAAGGAACAGTGAGTGAGTTGATAGAAAAATTCTGGATAATACGGCATGGAATGCGGTTTGTAGATTGTTAGTTGTAAGAAAACCGGTTTCTGTTGGGATAAGATTGGTTAATGCTTCTTTGAATTGTTTAGAAACTTCAGCTTGTAATTTTTGTTCTTTGTTTTCCGCATTTGTACTTGAGAAGTTCTATAGTATAGGATAAATACTTAAACCAGAAATAGCTTTGTATGCTTACATTGGTTGCTGTAAATTGTTCATTGTTATTTTTCCATTGCAGTAATTGAGGCTATACTGCTTTGCTTAATACTCCTCATCTAACTTGAATTGTGCTTCCGCTTCCTGTAGTGAATGCATTGATTCCGACTTCCTGTTTCTTGTCGAATGTTGGAAATTCTGAGAATTTTACTCTCTGAGTTTTTATTTCATTACAACATTCTTCACTAATATTTGTGCATAAATTTTTTTATTTGTATTTGTTTTTAAACTTCATGTGTGCAGTTTTGCTGAAGTTCCCTTACTCTTAAAATGGAGTTCAAAAATGTATAGTAATCTATTGCCTTTATTTGGGTGCAGAGAGAGTTTATATGAAGATGAAGAATTTGACCAGAGGCAACTAGCTGCTTTGCTTGTTTCGAAGGTGATTTTGTGTTTGCTTGAGTTATGAATTCCATCATTTTCAAAATGACATGTTTTACTGCTCGTTTTGTTCAGTATGGTTGTTATTTTCTCCATATGCTTGACTGATTCTATCTTCACGCCTTCCAGTTGCATGGTTGAAAAGTATATAGATATTCAGCTTGATACGACTCATTTATAGATGATAGTTGAATGAAATGAAGATACGTCGAGGAAAATATTCTGTAGGGAACTTTCTAGATTGGGGTATTAGCTTTGCATTGCTTAATGTCATGATTTTTCTATGTATCTGTTCTCGTATTATGGTTGTCCAGTAAAACTACAAATGCAGAATGATATATATTCTCTTAAACATAAAGCTCGCCCTTTTACTGTCGTTTGAAAATGGGACAATTGCAAAATGACTAGTGAGATTGAAGTCTATTTTGACCATACCAACAAGAATGAAATGTTCTAGTAAAACTCCTGTGAAGTTTAACCTAATCTAAATAACACTGTTTATGTGTTTCGTGTCAACCTACATAATGTGTTTGTAGTGCCAAAATGTAACCTCTTAGATGAAATGGGGTTATTGATGTTTAAGGTCATCCAAGATTAAGGGCGGAAACAGATAGGGGTCGGCCTTGAGGTTGATTGGACTTGCTGCATCAATCTTTTGAAATGTGCCCCACGTTATTGAAAAATCTGCCACAATGCTCCGTGATTTAGTTTTCTGGTGAAATATTCTGTCAGAAATGCTGACATACTTTGTTTATGTTCCATTTGCCCCGAAAACTTTTAAAGAAAATACATTTAACCATATGATGTGTTATAAAATGTTCTGCTTTCTTGTTGTATCTCTATTTTGGTGGAACAAAGTGGAGTATTTTACTAAAAATATTGTCTTATGTGACTCATTTAGGATATTGACTTTTTAAGTTAACTTGAATTATCTCACTAGCTAATTTTATGGTTGTATTTTTTTAGTTTATTTGCATGAGACGGTAAAGGTTTTTTTTTCCCTCAAAGCGTCCCTTTGCTTTATGCAACTTTTGTGTTTTGTTTTGGTGTAACATATTACACTACTTACAAGTCAAATTCAGAATAGATAAGAAGTGCCATGTTGATGCTAAGACCCAGTCTGCCTCCTCCTGACCAATATTGCCTCTTTATTTTCATTATTAGATCAAAATGCCACATGACACATACCCTTAAATAAAGAAATAAATGTATGTTAATTGATAAAAGAATAACGATATTGGGGATAACCACAAAAAATAATTAAAACCTTGACGTGAGCTGCAGCCCTTGCATTTCACAGCGTCCTGTGTGCAGAGTTTGTCTGATCATTAAATTCACCCAGGCAACAGAGAAACCTGATGAAAAGAATCCATGGCTAGTGGCCTAGTGCAGCATTTTAGGTGATTAACTGCACATTTTTCAAAGTTACAGGGCTGGGTTTGGGGGGGTGGGCTGCCACACATTTAGAAGTATTTCACCAGAAAACATGATTATTAGTGGTTGGGCTGATTTAACAAGGTTATGGGTTTGTTGTACAAGCCAAAAGGCTTGGGAAAATTGCACTCGAGCCTCAACACCAACCCAAACCAAAAAAAAATAAAAATTTGCAGGGTGGTTGAGTGGAAGTGCCTGCACTCTGCATTTTACCCCACAACAATAGTGACATATTATTCTCATCCCCTCATAAAGGATACGTTTCCTAGAAGCCTAAGTAAGTTGACATTACCAAAACTATTTTTGGATATGGAATTTTCTGTGAGACAGTGATGAAACCTTAGTTCTGATGCCACTCTGAGACTATCTGTTTTAACTTGATTGGAATAAGTTATGTTTTGGGATATCAATTCTGACATAGGGAAGTGTGCTGGCTTGAATAATATCTCCCTGGTAGCTTAACTGGCTGGAAAAACTACACCTGTTTTACAGTAGTTTAGTTCCTGTCATTTGTGTTAAATTGCACGAGAGTGGGTATGGTTGTCATTGAAGGAATTATACTGATAAAGAAATACTTATTTACCTTCTACACGAATATTGGAATGATACTTGTGCATTTTACCCCCTGGAGCTATCTTGGTATGAATTCTTATCCTTCCTAGAAGCATCAATATCATGTAAATTAACAAGTGGCAGCAGCCTTTCTACTGTCTTGCTAGTTGTATTTATTATTCTATTCTGCACAGCTAGTGTTCTTCTCATAACTCAGCCCCTTTTTGTCTGAATTATCAATTGACTAAATTCTATGGGACGTGTAACATAAATCATCAATTATACTCCATTTTTCGTTTTTTTATCTTCTTTAACAAATAATCATGTATTCTTTCATCAGGTTTTCTATTATCTGGGTGAACTTAATGACTCGCTATCATATGCCCTGGGAGCCGGTCCTCAATTTGACGTGTCAGAGGATTCGGACTATGTGCATACTCTTCTTGGTAATAATTTATTTTTTTGTTTATCCCTGTGCAATTGTTAACCATCATGCTCGCACACCCCCTTTAGTTTGTTGGATCAAAATGAAAGTGGTCACTTGGAAATTATTCATAATATAGTGCAGTCTTATTTGAGGTGCTTCCTATACTGGACCATCTAATAGTTTTTATGATGCTTCTTTGTCTATCAGCCAAAGCAATTGATGAATATGCGAGTCTGAAGACTAAAGCTGCTGAGACAAATGATGAATCAGCAGTAGTTGACCCTAGACTTGAGGCAATTGTCGAGAGAATGCTTGATAAGTATGTGAAGTTGTTTTTGTGTTATGGAACATAGTAATGTTGTTATAGCATGCCTGATAAGTATGTGAAGTCATCTACGTGTTATGAAATATAGTACTGTTGTTACTTTGGCTTATATTTTTCCTTTCCTCCCTCTTATTTTTACAGATGTATAGCCGATGGAAAGTACCAACAAGCTATTGGAATGGCCATTGAATGCAGACGATTGGATAAGCTTGACGAAGCAGTGATCAGAAGTGACAATGTTCACGCTACTATTAATTATTGCATTGATGTTTCTCATTCATTCGTTAACCGCAGAGAATATCGTCGTGAGGTGAACTCATTTAGCTTATTTTGTGGTCATGTTCCTCTGTTTTTTATTCTTATGCTAACCATTAGCTGGATGCTTTAATGGTGTAATTCTTGCGAGAAAACAATTCATATGTAATAAATGATTATTACCTAATTTCGTTGTACTTAACCTAACAACTGGTAGTTTTATTTTATGTAGTAAACTGTAAACCTAGGCAAGGATCTAAACAACAGTTTTATTTCATATAGTAAACCCCAGTAGGGACTCCACACTGGATGTTTTGTAAACATCAAGGGTTTAGAAGTAGCACTAGAACTTGCTCGAAAATTTTGTTTATATATGGAATGTGGTTGTACCATGTATAATTTAGATACCATTCTCTTGCATCATGAAAAGGACCTAGAAACTCTTTAACACTTCCCTTCCCCCTTGGCTTTGTAAATGCTTCTTCACTGCCTCTGTTCTCAATTGCGGCTGCTGGTTCACTCTCTCCTACATTGGCATCTGCTGGAGATCTTCTCTTTCGCATCTTTTTCTCCTTCATTGTTGACTACAATGACGTTTTGTGTTCTTCTTCCCTTTCTTTGTCTGCCATTATCTTAGAGGCGATGGATTTTATCTTTTTCATTTTCCCTGGCTTCTCAAAGATCTTCTTCCTTTTTTCCTATTGTAACATTTAAAGTATGGATTTCTCTTATAACTAATTTCTTCCTTTTTGGATCCTTTTTCGTTATTTGGGTTCCTTGAATGCCTTTATCTTCCATGTTTTCCATCCCTTTACAGCCTTTTTTAGCTTAGTAAAGTATCACAGCTACGACAAATCTTGTTACGATCTCTGTTTGCTCTGTCGACATATTAGGACAACCTCTTAGAACCTCAGGGCCGACATAAAATCTCTTTTACATATAGGCCTAACATAAAATCTCTTTTACATATAGGCAGGCCTACTTTATTTAGTTTTCAGGTAATAGATCATATAGCATTTATCTGATTCCTGCAGTCAACCTTAATTTTCATCTTTATACATATGGCTATAGGGCTTTTCAGTATCTAGTCTATATACTGTTCTCTTATCTAGCAAAACTATAAACTCTACATTCACATATGCTTGATATGCATCCTATAGTTTTTATTTTTCTTTAGTTATGATGTCATTAGGAGCTTTAGCTTGTGCCCCCTTTTCAGTCGTGTTGTTTGGAATAAATAGTGGCTAATGATTTCAATTTATTTAAGGCTGTGGACATATGTGGGTGATGTGATCTAATGTCAATTGATGTTTACTATCACATAATCTGATTGTAAGCTATTTGCTCATTCTTGCTTCTTTTGGGAAATCTGAATGATTTGTCATCAATGACCATACAACCTAACTTGGATTGAATATCCTGTTTCCACATATTTGTTGACTAATTGCTAGTGTAATCCAAATCAGAAAGTGATTCAGAAAGTAGATATTAGAGAAAGAGTTATAGTGCTCTAATGGGCTGGTTCTCTATTAATTAGCACACACCTCTTTCTTCTTCCCCATCAAGTTAATTAGTTCATTCATTATGATGAGGTGCGCCGGGCTTTCATTTTTAATTTAACATAGGCCTCTGCTTGCTTTTGGGTGAGCGACCCCCTCAAACCAAAAGTATAAAGAAATAACTGGAAAAGAACATAAAACATTAGAACAATCGGCTTGCCTTTTTTTTTCTTCGTTTAAAATAGAATTCAACTTCCTGGCATGGAGTCCAGTATGCTCCTCTTTCCCACCGAGAAAACCGATGGAACTGATGTTGATCCTTTAATTATCCCAGGTGCTCCGTCTTCTTGTCAAAATATATCAGCAACTGCCGTCTCCTGATTATTTGAGCATTTGCCAACGGCTAATGTTTTTGGATGAGCCCGAGGGTGTTGCAAGCATATTGGAGAAACTGTTACGATCAGAAAATGTGGATGATGCACTATTGGCGTTTCAGATAGCTTTTGATCTAGTCGAGAATGAACACCAAGCTTTCCTTCTGAAGGTGAGAGATCGGCTTCCCAGTCCCAAGTCACAGCCTGTAGAGCCTGTTGTGCAGTCAACGTCTCCTCAGCCTGATTCTGTAGAAAATGGAAATGGTGTCACTTCAGCAGATGTTCAAATGACAGATGCAACTCGATCAGATGGTACTGCAACAAGTCCTGATCCAAGTGAAGCAATTTATGCTGAGAGGTTAACAAAAATACGAGGAATTTTGTCTGGGGAGACCTCTATACAGTTGACTCTGCAATTTTTATACAGTCATAACAAGTGAGGCAGTATTCCATCCATTTGTTTCTTAGATTGAATATTTACTCCAACCAAATTCACTTTTCAAGGTGGTCAAAAGTCTGATGAACACTTGATTGCTCATTTTCTTTCAGATCGGATCTTCTCATTCTTAAGACAATAAAGCAGTCCGTTGAGATGAGAAATAGTGTCTGCCATAGTGCAACTATATATGCTAATGCTATTATGCATGCTGGGACAACAGTGGATACATTTCTTCGTGAAAATCTGGTATTTTGCTAGCTGCTGAGTTAATAACTTTTTCCAGTTATATTTGTTTGATACATTTCTGTATTCTCTTCACTAATATTGTATGAATGAATTGTCAGGACTGGCTGAGCAGGGCTACAAATTGGGCGAAATTTAGTGCAACTGCAGGACTTGGGGTTATACATAGAGGCCATCTGCAGCAAGGAAGATCACTAATGGCACCTTACCTGCCTCAAGGTGGGGCTGGTGGTGGTGGCGGCAGTCCATACTCTGAAGGTGGAGCATTGTATGCTCTTGGTTTAATCCATGCAAACCATGGGGAGGGCATTAAACAATTTCTTCGCGAGAGCTTGCGTAGTACTAATGTTGAGGTCTGTGCTTTGCTTTCAAGTGATGCTATTCTATGGCCCCTCTTTTTTTATCTATTAACCAGTAGCTAATGTCATGCAGGTTATTCAGCATGGTGCATGCTTAGGTCTTGGTTTGGCAGCTTTAGGCACTGCTGATGATGATATCTTTGATGATATAAAAAATGTGCTGTACACAGACAGTGCTGTTGCTGGTGAAGCTGCCGGTATTAGTATGGGTTTACTGATGGTTGGAACTGCAAGTGAAAAGGCTGGTGAAATGCTTGCATATGCGCATGAGACACAGCATGAGAAGATTATTAGGTAAAGTTGGATTTTGAGTCAAAGGGCAACTGGTGATTGCTCCTATCATCTCTTATTTCCTCACTATTCTATTCTGCTTTGAGATTTTTGCAGGGGTTTGGCATTGGGGATTGCACTTACAGTCTATGGAAGAGAGGAAGAAGCAGACACACTCATTGAGCAAATGACTCGGGATCAAGACCCTATATTGCGCTATGGTGGAATGTATGCATTGGCATTGGCATACAGGGGAACTGCAAACAATAAGGCAATACGTCAATTGCTGCACTTTGCCGTGTCAGATGTGAGTGATGATGTCAGACGGACTGCTGTTCTTGCCCTGGGGTTTGTTTTATATTCTGACCCTGAACAGGTTAGTGATCCCCTAATTTTATTTTATATATATTTATATATATGCTTAATTTTTTCTTTTGGTATGTCTTAGAAGCTGATCCGTGGGTGTATTCTCTAGTTTTATGAATCTGCTCATTTATTGGCATGTTGACAACTTGCAAAATCTTTCCGATAAAAAAGAAACTTGGGTTTTCTTGAGGCTAAACTTATCTATTATTTGTTTTTGTGATGCTTTTATCTAACATAAATATTTTTTTATTGTGTCTAATTTCTGCAAATCCAGACTCCTCGAATTGTTTCGCTGTTGTCTGAGTCCTACAACCCCCACGTTCGATATGGTGCTGCACTGGCAGTTGGAATTTCTTGTGCTGGTACTGGTCTTAGTGAGGCCATATCGCTGCTCGAGCCTTTGACATCAGATGTTGTTGACTTTGTTCGTCAAGGTGCTCTAATTGCCATGGCAATGGTGATGGTACAGATCAGTGAGGCCAGTGATTCTCGTGTTGGTGCATTCAGGTATTGAATCTGGCTGACATTTTTTAGTTTTATTACACTTCATTCTTTCATCTTACTTTTGCTTCTCTGTTTAGGCGCCAATTGGAAAAGATAATCCTTGATAAGCATGAAGATACAATGAGCAAGATGGGTGCTATTTTAGCTTCCGGGATTCTTGATGCTGGTGGAAGGAATGTGACCATCAAGTTACTTTCGAAGACAAAGCATGATAAAATTACTGCTGTTGTTGGTCTGGCTGTGTTCAGTCAGTTTTGGTACTGGTATCCACTTATATATTTCATCAGTCTAGCATTTTCACCTACTGCTTTTATTGGGTTGAACTATGACCTAAAAGTACCCAAGTTTGAGTTCCTGTCTCATGCAAAACCATCGTTGTTTGAATACCCAAAGCCGACCTCTGTACCTACCACAACTTCTGCTGTAAAGCTACCTACTGCAGTTTTATCAACATCCGCAAGGGCTAAAGCCAGGGCAAGTAAGAAAGAAGCAGAGAAAGCAAATGCTGAGAAGGCCGAGCCAAGTTCTGGGAAGGGGAAATCGAGTGAGAAGGATGGAGACGCCATGCAGGTGTGTCCTGTTTATATATGATATCATAATTTATATTATCAACTCTTACTTGCATGCTCTGTGTATTTTGTTCCTTGTGGATGTCACGAGGATTGGTTTATGACACGTACCTCCTGCACTTGAAGGGCCATCATGCAAATTTGCATTTTTGTCATTTGAAATCTTTTTTACTCTTGTGAAAATTCGATTATTTTGATCTATGGCACGAAATTTGAGTTTTCTATGTTTGCTATTGTTAGGTTGAAAGCAGTGCAGAAAAGAAGGCTGAACCTGAGCCTTCGTTTGAAATCTTGACGAACCCTGCTAGGGTGGTACCTGCCCAAGAAAAATTCATCAAATTTCTTGAAGACAGTCGATATGATCCTGTGAAGTCAGCACCGTCAGGATTTGTGCTGTTGAAGGATCTGCGCCCGAGTGAACCTGAAGTATTAGCTCTGACCGACGCACCCTCATCCACCGCAGCAAATGCTGGTGCATCAGCCACTGGTGCACAGCAGAGCCCAGCCTCTGCAATGGCAGTTGATGAAGAGCCCGCACCCCCACAACCTTTTGAATATACTTCGTAGTTCCATAGCGTAAGAAATGCTGTTTATTATATATGCAAGTTTCCATGGGGAAATTTGATATATTTTGAGTTGGCCCTGAGAGTATGCAATCAATCACCTGTCTTCTGCCCTTTTTCTGTGCCTTGTCAATTTCTTGGTATGTTATGTACTACGTAAGAATGAGGGAGCAGCAAACTGTAGAATCGCAATAATGGAATTTCGAAGCAGCTTGTGAACTCGCAATTCAGTGTCGATGTGTATCCATGTTCAGTCTCTTGCCTCCACATGAACAGGAATATGAAGTTCTTGTAATTTTTTCTATTTTTCAACCTTAGATGTAATTTTGTTTGATGACAGACCATACTGGTGTGCGTGTTAGGGGAAAGGTGGTGTGTGATGACAGACGTTACCAAAATTAGTCTCATATTTTAACTCAGTTGCGGAGAAAAATCCTTTCTTGGTCTGATTGTGCTTTTGCTGTGTCTACATTTAGTCCCACTGCAAAATTAAATACACAATTAGTATCATAGGCCATGCATCGAAGGTACATCTAGCCTGACCGATCATAAATTGAAGAAATTAGTTCAGTTTTGTTGGTGTCCGACCAATAAATTGAGTTGGCATTTCTTGTAGTGATGCCTCAAGCGAATACAACGAGTTGGCATTCTTAGTGATGATATGATATTAAAAAATGTCAACACAACCTTCAAAATGTGAGTAAAAATTATAATTTACGGCAATTTAGAGACGAGTTGGCATACTTAGTGATGATATGATATAAAACAAGTCAACACGACATTAAAAATGTAAGTAAAAAAATATAATTTACGGCAATTTAGATATAAGTACCAAACGCTACTTTAACTTGTGAGATCAATCCCTATGTTAGAAAAAGCATGTTTGAACTCTTTAATTATAATTTAAGTTAAGAGTTTACTCTCAAAAGGTTATTAAAAGACAAAAATACCCTCAAGCGAGAAGCCAAATCATAGGCAACCCACTTAGTTTTCCATTTTTTATGCGCCAAGTTCCTCTTCCTTGCTTTGCTCCTGCCTTTTCGCCTCTTCATTTCCCCTGTTTCTCTCATTATTGCAAGTGTGGAAATTGCATATTCTCCCGCAATTATCAAGCTTTTGTTACTTTGTATGTGTGTGTGTTTCTGTTTTTTATTTATAATTTTTGATTTTTTGACTGATTTTTTCATTTGTGTAATCTTTTCTTGATTTTAGTTTATTCTTTATTATTAATATATTTGAATTGTTTCTTGTATAACCTATGTCTTCATTAGGGTGAGGATTGGGTTCGGGAGAGACATACTTTTTTGATTGTAGGTTTGATTTTACACCCTATTGTTGTGTCTTGAGATCCAAATAGTGCGTGTGGAGGATTTGTGGTATGATACAGTCGACTGTACTACAACTATCACAAGTGCCGTAATTTTGTGCGGTGGTGTAATTCTCAATTGGCCATTTGGAGACAAAGTGGAGTTATGGCTATTCCTCCAACTTGTAACGAGCGCAATTTGTTTGGGTGAACAACGATTGATTAAACAAACTTTGATCAGGTGGGCTCTCGTTTTCCTGGAGTAGGTAGTAGAGTTGAAATTCCAAATTACAACGTTGAATCTATAGAGAAACTATGTTAATTTTTCTTAGTGTTTTTTTTGTGCCATCTATAATTGCCAACTTAATTACAAACTTAATTGATGAAATTGAGCATAATTCTCAAGTCAATTGGTCAAATTGACTACAATCCCCAACTCAATAAACCTAATAGTGAATAATTATCAATTCAATTGGTAAAAATGATTGTAATCTCCAACTCAATTGAGCAAATTGATTGTAATTCTGTGGTGCCTTGCAAGTTTGTCCTTCTATATCACAATTGATCAAATTGATTAAACATGTACGTGAATTAGTCGAAGCAAAGATCATTGAAATAACAAGAATTTCGAAAGCTAGTAGTGTGGCTCTATAACAGAATAAGAATTGTTTTGACACAAGATAGTACTTACAACGAAATTTCCCAATTACTACATAACTATGAACTAAGTCCTTGGTTCTAGCTTGAAACTGCAATAGGCTCGAGTTTTCTTCTTTGCCTTCCACTCTCCTTTGGCTATAATGGTGTGTAAAAGCATCAGCATGCCAGCTGAGTAAGAGACTTCCACTACAGGAAAAACGGCATTTTCCGGCGGAAAATTCCGGCGGAATTCTGGCGGAAATCGTTCCGCCGGAAAAAACACCCCCGGAATCCGAATTTCCGCCGGATTTTTCCCCCGGTAAGAAATTCCGGCGGAATATTCCCCCGGACGGAATCCGGCGGAATATTCCGCCGGAATTTCCCCCGGATAAGGTTCCGGCGGAATTCCGGCGGCATATTCCGCCGGATTCCGTCCGAGGGAATATTCCCCCGGTTTTCCGCCGGAACGCCGCGCACCGCCATCCTCCGGCCCGGACTGCCGCCACGACGCCTCCGCCGGCCAGGACCTGCCACCGCCGCCTCCCCGGAACCGCCGCCGCCCCCGCCTCCGCCTTCCCGGAACCGCCGCCTCTGCTCCGCCTCCGCCTCCGCGGAACCGCCGCGCCGCTCCGCCTCCGCCGCCACCCGGAACCGCCGCCTCTGCTCCGCCTCTGCTGCCACCCGTACCCGCCGCTGGAATAGTATTCCAAAATATTCAAATATTTGCAATTGCAGGGATTTGAACTCGTGACCTTAGGGTTGAATGACAAGCACTCCACCACCAGGCTATCCCTTGAAGTTGTGATAAGTTTTGTTTTGTGTTATACATATTATATATTTGTTTCATTATTCTTATTTTAATTATAATTAAAAGATAGTATAAATAATAATAGTTATAAGATAACATTGATAATATATAAACATATGTATTATATATACTATAGAAACATATATGTGTACCATATAAGTATATGTATACCTATAAATATATTATAAATAATTAATAGTTAAAAGATAACATTGATAAAATATAGTATTGATACTATATAAACATATGTGTACCTATAAATATATTATATATAATTAAAATATAGTAAAACTATAAATATATTATATATAATTAAAAGATAGTATAAATAATAATAGTTAAAAGATAGTATTGATACTATACAAACATATATATTATATAAACTATATAAACATATATAAACAATATAAGCATATGTATACCTAAAAATATATTATACATAACTAATAGATAGTATAAATAACAATAGTTAAAAAACAGTATTGATATTATATAAATATATATATATATATATATATAGATATTCTACATACTATATGAAAATATACTATATAAACATATGTATATAAAAATTTTAATTTGTTAAAAGAAAAAAATATTGAATGAACAATCACAATTTTTAAGGAAACAAAATAGTAGAAGTAATATTAACATCATTTATATTAAAATTATATATATTTCCCCAAAGAGTGTTTTAAAAAAAAAAATTGTGTAGTTAGTTGGATTTAAACCTAGGACCTCTTGAATACAAGTCTAATACTTTGCCATTGAGCTACTTTAAAGTTTGTGTATCTTTTTGCCTAAATATTTAGTAAATTACGTTTTTAAATAAAAAAAAAAAAAAAAAAAATCGGGGGAAATTTTCCCCCGGATTTCCCCCGGTTTTTATTTAAAAAAATTCAAAAAAAAATCTGGGGAATTTTCCCCCGGATTTCCCCCCGGTTTTCTCTCTAAAAAAAAAAGGAAATTTTGCTCTTGCATGGACTTGAACTTGGGACCTCTTGGATACAAGTCTAATACGTTGCCATTGAGCTACTTCCAAGCTTGTGTTTTGTCTTGCCGAAATATATACTAATATTAAAGTTTTAATTAAAAAAAATTAAAAAAAAAAAACCGGGGGAATTTTCCCCCGGTTTTTATTTAAAAATTCAAAAAAAAATCGGGGGAAATTTTCCCCCGGTTTTAATTTAAAAAATTCAAAAAAAAAAAACCGGGGGAAATTTTCCCCCGGTTTTTATTTAAAAAAATTAAAAAAAAACCGGGGGAATTTTCCCCCGATTTTAATTTAAAAAATTCAAAAAAAAAAAAAAACCGGGAAATTTAAAAAAATTAAAAAAAAAATCGAGGGAAATTTTCCCCCGGAAATTCCCCCGGGTTTTTATTTAAAAAAATTAAAAAAAAAACCGGGGGAATTTTCCCCCGGATTTTAATTTAAAAAATTCAAAAAAAAAAAAACTGGGGGAAAATTCCCCTGGTTTTTTTTTAATTTTTTTAAATAAAAATCGGGGGAAATTCCGTGGGAAAATTTCCCCCGGTTTAATTCCGCCGGAATCCGGCGTTTTTTCTGTATTGTTCACCTAACAACATAAGGTGCTCGTCTGTGTGTGGTTCAAGTGCACATAGTCAAATAATCACATAATATATCACATAAGTCACAATTTTAGCTTTCTTGTCACAATGCTCGATTTGTATCTCTCACACAATCGTTGATACCAACGTTCCACTGTTATTCAGCACGTTGGCCATATCTCGAGTAAATGCCTCATTCGATGACCCACTTCATACATGGAACACTCCATCATTTGCGCGGAGGGATTAGGACCATAGATGGCGAGAACTTTTGAAACCGGCAAGCCTATTGCTGCCTGGCTAAACTCAGCCCCATCCACTCCTGAACACATTAGGGCCCACTCAGTGCTCAACAAGATTCAAATAATACATATAGCAACACAAAGAACATGCTTTGATATCAAATATATTCAAGAAGCATGTATTTAACTAAGAATATGATTTCATATCAATATAACTAGAAACATGCATTTAACTAGGTTAAAGTTCACTTCTACACCCAAACAAGAATACTACATAGAAATCTAGCATATAACATGTAACATAATACTACTTCTCATGCTAAAACATAATCAAACATGCTTAGAAGCTCAGAACATGACCTATATGAGCAAGAACTACAACTTATGAAGTAAGTAGGGCTCCTAACTTAGGTAAACTATCTTTCTATCTTACCAATGCTACTAAAGTGTTGTGTGTGAATTAGAACTCGTGTGTGAAGTGTGGTGGAGAATAGAACTTGAGTTTGAAGGGTATTTATAGGGAAAATGTGGGCTTGAGGTGTAGATAAGAATAGTTGTGCGCGCATATGGTGAGTCATCTCTACAAGTGATGCATGTTTGGCCCATGTCAATTAGGAGGATTCACATTTATATGTCGTTGCCACTTGTCATTGTGCATGTTATCCAGTCCAATAATGTGCCACATGTCAAGCACAAGGTGTAACTTATCTTAAGTGTATGAAAGACAAGTGTCTTTAATGCATTCTAGAGGTGCCAAGTGCAAGCACGACGTGTCTCTCCCTCACTCATCCTTATGTGCATGTGTGACAAGTATTAACATGACGTGTCACTTAATCTCCCATCCATATGTGCATGCATGACAAGTGTCCTAGATGTACTAAAAACTCGCCAAATGTTAGCTTGATGTGGCATTTCTACCTTAGCAACATTTTTAGGTGTATGGCACCTATCCAAGAAGTGTCTAGGCGATGACAAGTACTAATTTAGGTCAATTATAGCTCAACACATGTATAGCATGCTGATCACACAAGATTTTAATGCTTCTAGCATGTCTTAGTTGAACTAGTTAAGAATAACAACATAAATGTAATGAGTTAACGTTAGTCACATAAGAAGCAATCACATGAAACACTATACAATTAGTCATGCATATAGTTAGCTCTAAAATACTATGGAGTATCGGGCATTACAAATTCTCAACTCAATTAGTGAAACTGGAAATTTTCAACTTAATTGGTCAGATTGCCTACAATCCCAACTCAATTGGTCAAATTGACTGCAATCCCAACTCAATTGGTTAAAGTGATTACAATTGCCAACTCAATTGGTCTATTTGCGCACAATTACCAAAATCAATTGATGAGAATAATCCTAAACTCATTTAGTCAAATTGACTATAATCCTCAACTCAATTGGTCAAATTGACTAGAATTACCAACTCAGTTGATGAAATTCGGCATAATCCCCACCTCGATTGATCAAATACGTCATATAATCACACCAATTCTACAAAAATTAATGATTGCACTACAACTTTAGGATTATATATTTTATATACTCATCTCAATTATGCAAACAATGGACATTTAAAGCAAGTTTCTAAGGGTATACGTCATATACTCATTTAAATTGTTTGTAAATTGATAATTGTAATGCAAGTTTATAGCAATATACTTCATTTAAAATATACTAATTATAGAATGTTCAATATTTCATTTACAAAAGCAAACAAATGCAACTTAGTAAAATCTAATCCAGAGTATTTTTTTTTCATCTTTTTATTCAAAACTCTCCCCCCCTCTCTCTCTCTCTCTCTATATATATATATATATATATATATATATATAACCAAATGCAACTTCACAACACTCATCGTAATACTCCCTCAACCAAAAATCAGTAGCTCATTCGAAAAAACTCATTATATCAAGCACCCTCTCCACCTTTTTTCCTCCACATTGCTTTTACAGGACCAGAGAACTAATAAATTGGTGGCTATTGGTAGGGTTGTAGGGACTCTATATGTGTTAGACATCGACTCCTTTTCTTGTAGATCTGTTGCTAAGTCTAATTCTTGTTCTCCTTGTCTTTCCTCTATTGTTTCTAGCTGTAATTCTGAGCACAATCCGTGTAATTCTTCTGCTTTTTGTAATAACCACAACAGTGATCATATGTGTAATCATTCTATGAGCATCAATAAAGAAACTCATATTAACACTTGACATAAGAGGATGGGTCATATTTCACCCATTGCAATGCAAAACTTACACTTTATTCCTAAATCTGTTGTGTTGCCACGTTGTGATATTTGTCATTTATTAAAACAACAGAGACTACCCTTTCCCAAATGTTCCATTCACACCAAGAACATTTTTGAACTCATCCATATTGCTATAAGGGGCCCCTATAAACAACCATCAATTTCTGGAGCTTATTATTTCCTTACAATAGTGGATGATTTTAGCAGAGGAACTTGCACCTATATTTTACCACATAAGCACCTTACTACTTCCACCCTTTTGAAATTCATTAATATGGTATCAACTCAGTTTCAGTGCACCATTAAAGCCTTGAGATTAGACAATGGCACTGAATTTGTCAATCAAGAAACTAGACAGTTGTTGTCTGATAAAGGCATCTTGCATCAAACCTCTTGTCCGTACACACCTCAACAAAACGGTGTTGTTGAGAGGAAACACAAACAATTACTCCAGATAGCTAGAGCTCTCATGTTTCAGTCCTCTTGACCACCAAAATTCTGGGGTGAAGCTATCCTCACTGCCACTTATCTTGTTAATAGGATTCCTAATTCTGTAATTCAATGGAAAACTCCCTTTGAGCTTCTCTTTCATTCCGTTCCAGATTACTCCCATTTAAAAACATTTGGGTGGTTGTGTT
Source organism: Petrea volubilis (assembly GCA_026212405.1). Lineage (NCBI taxonomy): Eukaryota > Viridiplantae > Streptophyta > Magnoliopsida > Lamiales > Verbenaceae > Petrea > Petrea volubilis. Next base: position 4,692,217 of record CM047884.1, read on the forward strand.
TCGCAACAGACACAACACCTCAGAAGGATAAATTTGCTGCAAGGTCCCACAAGTGCATCATGGTAGGTTATAGTGTTGGTCAAAAGGCCTACAGGTTTTATAACTTTGTCACTCATTCCCTTTTTTCTTCAAGGGATGTTCATTTTTATGAGGATTTCTTTCCTTTTTCTTCCACTTCCATTGATATTGATCAGCCTCTTCCCTTGAGTTTTGATTATTCCCCTATTGATCACTCTTCTGATTTTATTCCTCCTTTAGTCACTGCTGACACTATACAAGATCCTATCTTAGATACACTTGATCACCAGCCGCCTAGAAATAGTACTAGACATAGAAAACCACCAAGTTGGCTACAAGGCTTTGTGTGCAACACCACGCAAACCCGTGACACGACCTTTAGTTCTTTTGTTTTGACTTTTCGAGATAACTTCACCTTTTCTTCAACTCATACAACCTTTATGGCTAATGTATCAAATGTCCATGAGCCTGTTTCATTTAAGCAGTCAATAAAGCATAAAGAATAGGTTGTGGCTATGAATCAAGAATTGGAGGCCCTTGAAAGGAATGAAACTTGGGAACTAACACCTTTATCTCCTGGAAAACAAGCCATTGGCTCAAAATGGGTGTACAAAGTTAAATATAATCCTGATAGTACTGTGGAGAGATACAAAGCCACGCTTGTGGCTAAAGGATTCAATCAAACACTTGGAGTTGACTATTTTGATAAATTTTCCCCAGTCGCAAAGCCTGTTGCAGTACGAACACTCTTGGCTGTAGCTACTGCCAAAGCTTGGCCAATTCAGCAATTAGACATTAATAATGCTTTCTTGCGTGGCTTTCTTGATGAAGAGGTGTACCTTGTTCCACCCGAAGGGTATGCTAAAGCCAAACTTGGTGACGTTTGCAAACTAAAACAGTCTCTCTATGGCCTTAAACAGGCCTCTAGACAATGGAATGTTGAATTCACTTCTAAATTGGTTCAGCTTGGCTTCACTCAGTCATGGCATGATCACTGTTTCTTTTTTAAACAAACAGGTCATTCCTTCTTGGCTCTTTTGGTATATGTGGATGATGTATTAGTCACAGGTTCTAGTTTGGATGAGATTAATGACATTATGAGTTTCTTAGATGCTCATTTCACTATCAAAGATCTTGGTTTTGCCAAGTATTTTCTTGGCCTGGAAATTGCTAGATCTTGTCATGGTACCTTACTTACTCAAAAGAAATACATTCTGGATATCCTCAAAGACATGAAGTTGAGTGATTGTAAACCTACAGCCACACCCTTGCCTACGGGACACAAATTTTCGCCTGATAACGGTCCACCTTATGCCGATGTTGAGCAATATAGAAGACTTATTGGTAGGCTTCTTTACTTGAATCTCTCTAGGCCAAACCTTAGCTTTGCAGTACAACAACTTAGTCAGTTTGTTGGCTATTCTACTCAAGCTCATTGGGATGCTGTTGTTCATGTATTGTGCTATCTGAAGGGTTCTTCTTCTGCAGGCTTATACTTTCTTTCTCAAAACCAATTTAAGCTCAAAGCATATTGTGACGCTGACTGGGCAATGTGTACCTATACCAGAAAATCTCTCACTGGTTATTGTCTATTTTTAGGTGATGCCCTCATCTCTTGGAAAACCAAGAAACAATCCACTGTTTCCAAGTCATCCTGTGAGGCTGAATATAGAAGCTTAGCTGCAACTGTACGTGAATTGCTGTGGATTTCATACCTTCTCAATGATTTTCAGCTCAAGCTTGAATTTCCCATTCCCCTGTGGTGTGATAACAAAGCGGCCATCCATATCGCCAAAAATCCTATGTTTCATGAATGTACAAAACACTTGGAGATTGACTGCCACATAGTCTGAAATAAGTTCAAAGAAGGCTTTATACAACCACTCCATGTCTTCTCCATTGATCAGTTGGCAGATGTGTTCACCAAGGCTCTTGCTAGTCCTTCTTTCCACTCCTTTATTTCCAAGTTAGGCTTAGTGTTTCACTAAGCTCCAACTTGAGGCGGGGCTGTACAGTTTTCATATTTTCTGTAATTATCTAGAGTTAGTTGAATAGTTAGTTTACACCAACATGTATAGTATCTTTTCTCTAGTTACTTTAGCTTTGCCAACTACTATTTATTAAAGGGTGTATCATTTTGGATACTTTAGATTGGAAATGAATAGCAATTTCCCCAATTTTTTTCTCTCTCTATCATACGTATTATAACAGTGCCAACAATCCTCACATTGACAAACGAGATTGTTTGGGATATTATCTTGGTTTGGAATTTAATCTAACCAGCTCATGATCAAAAGCAAAAAGGAACGAGTTTAATTTGATAATTGCATTAAACAGATTATTGGTTTGGAATTTAATCTAACCAGCTCATGATCGAGTGTATGATGTTAAATGTGTAAGATTATTTGATATGATTTATAGTCCATTTGGATGAGCTTTTTTCAAAGAAGAAGCACTTAGTTTTTGAAATAAAGCACTTGATAGCAAAATATATTGTGTTTGGATGGACTTTTAGAAAAAAACAGAAGCTAGGAAAGAAAGCCACAAAATAATTTTTTTTAGAAACTATTTTGAGTAGTTTCAAATAAAAGTATATTTCGAAGCACTTTTAATTACTATATTCAAACGCAAACTTGCTTGTCTTTTAAAAAAAAGCTCCATTGTAAAAAGTATCGTTTTAGAAATGCTTTTTTTTTATACCCATCCAAACTGGTCTTTAATTTGTTTATATTATTTTGGTAATGGAAAATTTCAAATTAAATTATTGTTATGGGAATTTCTTGACGTAAACTAAAAGTTCTTTGAAATGATTTATGCTGAAAATAGTCTAAAGATATGACAATGCATATACGAATAAAGTGTGTATATATGCATTTATCTTCTTTCTACTAGTTTAACTCATTTTTGTTGAACATGAATTTCTACTTTTTTTTAGATATATGGCTATTAACAAGAGTTATTCACAAGAGATAATATTGAAGTGATATCCATTTTGTGATAATTCTGTTTATGTAATTATTTTTAAAGTTGCAAGGTATGGGGCTTGTTTTATATTTTTGGCAAACTATTTGATTATTCTCATGATAATATCATTATTAGTTTTATGTAAAATAATTGATATAAAATAATAATATCATTCTTTACATATTACTGTTTTTTCTACATCAATTGCGAAAATATTTTAACTGTTCATTTGCTATTATGAGAAATATAATCGAAACTTTAAATATTTTGAGTAAACATTTATAAGCGCATTATGTTCGTCATTGGAGTTTTATATTTGCAAGAGACTAAAATTGGTAATTTTTGACTTACAATTTATGGCCCTTGAAGGGTAGATTTTTTTGTTTGTTTAACAATCAATTCGAAATATCTTATAAATATTAATCGAAACACCATACATACACCCGCACACTCATCCAAAGGGAACAAGAGAGTTTGAATGCAGGACCACAATAGTGTCGGTTCGAACCCTCACCACTTGGCTACAATTCGGCGGCTATAGTCCTTGAAGTTTTGTTTGTTTAATTAAATTGGTAGATTATATAAATCTGAACACGCAATCATCCATCAACAAACTTGGCAAGAGGTCTCAATCCATCTGTAAGTGATTCATGATTTAAGCAATTCTTTTGTTTTTAAATTAAACAAGGGTGATTATTTATTATTTTTGTTATTCTACCATAATATGCATTTTAAAAAACTTTGTTTCTATATTATCAATTGTTTGTTTTCTCTCTATTTTTTTTTGTAAAAATATATATTAATAATAATCAAAAGCTAATAACATGGCAAATATAATTCAAAGACAAATTATTCAAACTAGATTCTATATATGTTAATGTGAAAATGTCTATGTGTCTATATACATTTTTATTCACACTCTTATGTTTATTATTGTTGTTAATTAAGTAAAAGATATTCATACAAATTTTTATTATGTTATTATCTTTTTTATTACAAAATTAAGATAATAAAATACGATTTATATGGACATCTTAAAGTTGAACTCAAGAATCTATAATATTTTTTTAATTAATAAATTGCTACTAGTGTGTAGGCACGGGGCAAGTATTAATATCATTGCTACGCACGGGGCCAGTATTAGTATTATTGTAATTTATATGTGTGGCAAAATGTTTTTTGATTCTCCTGAATCAGTGGATGTAAGTCAATTCAATTAGTTTTACATTGGGCTGAATTTTAAAATTTGTAAACGGGTTGAAATCTGTTGGTATTACTCCTTTCGTCTCATAATTTATGTCGTTTAAGGTTATTACACAAAAATTAAGAAAATGAATTAACAACATTAATTATGAATTAATTTGACTAAAATACTTTCATAATTAATGAGTTGTTGAGAGTTTTTTAAGAATTTATAGAAGATACTCCCTTCGTCTCATAATAAATATTGTTTAAAGTTATTGTACAAGGTTTAAGAAATTGGATTAACAACATTAAATATAGACTAATTTGACTAAAATATTTCATAATTAATGAGTTGTTGGAAATTTTTTAAGAATTTACTAAAGGTATTAATTAGAGTCTAAGGGCATATTAGAAAAAAAAAATTAATAGATTCTCTCTTGGAATGTGTGAAGACATATATTATGGGACAAAAAAATACTCCTAAAACGGCATTTATGGTGGGATAAAGGGAGTATTAATTAGAGTATAAGGGCATATTAAGAAAAAAACTACTCCATCCGTCCCATAATACTTGTCACTTTAAGGTTATGCACAAGAATTAAGAAAATAGATTAAAGACATTAAATATAAATTATTTTGACTAAAATACCTTTTTAATAAATTAAGTTATTAATTTCTCTCGCCAACTATTAATATCTCTCTCCTAAGGGTATATTAGGAAAAAATTAATAAATTCTTTTTGATATGTGAGAACGACACATATTATGGGACAAAAAAAATTTCTAAAACGACAATTATTATGGGACGGAGGGAGTAATAGATTTCCTCTTAAAATGTGAAAAAGACATATTATGAGACAAAAAAGTATTTTTAAAATGACATCTATTGTGTGGTGGAGGGAGTAATTGATTTTGATAAGTTTGGGTTCTAGATAGGTTCATCGGTATTATGAATGGGATCAACCAAATATAATTATTGTACGATAATATTTAATCAGTTGGAAAAATAAGTAACCACCCCACCCCACCCCCCCCCCCCCCAAAAAAAAAGAGAATTGGAAAACGTGCAAAGTGATATTAGATAAAATATAAACATTTTGTACTCGGCTCGCTCAAACCCAAACCAATGCAATTACGAGTGTCGTCAAAATCATTTTCAAAAAAACCCATTTGCAATCCTCTCTTCAAAACTCATTCAAACCTGATCCATTTGACCAGATATAGTAAACCCCAACACCAATCGAACCCAACCATCCCTTTCGCCACCGCTAGTAATCTTTCCCTACTCGATTGTGCCTATTATCTCTCCACAATTACCAATTAATTTTCACAAGAAAATGATATTGTATACTTGAATTGCAGCTAGCAAACAATAAATTATCGCATTACCTGAGTCTAGACATGTAAGGACTTCTATAACTTTCATGTCAGATTGTTATATTCTAGTCTCTAGATGAATGCTAGAATGGCCAATGTTGAGAAAATTTGAAAAGATAATAATAAAAGAAGCCGCTATATGAAATATGCTACCTTCAAATACCTAATTCTCTTGGCCATCACAAAAAGAAAAGTTCGAGGTTTTAGAAATCAAAAGAAATGTGATTCAAATGGGCAGGCCGGTTAACCATATGCAAGAAAGTTTATATCTCTAACTGCTTTTCAAATGGAAACTTACATACACTATATAGCTATAGTTCAGAAACTTACATATACTATAGCAATCAGCCTAAAGAACATTTCTCATTACACAAATGCTGCTACATATACACACAATCAGATAGTAGATTTACATCACTCACTCCAGCTGAGCCAAGATGGTGGTGGCCAAAATATGTCTGCATATTCAGGAAACTTAAGCAATGACCCTATTTTGCCTGTTCCAAAGTGGCACACACCAGTGTTATGACCATGTAATCCTCTAAACTTCAGCTTAACTTCATTGCTCGGGACGAAACTGTCGATTCTTGCAGCATTATCATTATCATAATGAATCTCACTACCAGCCTTCTTTTCTTCTTTGGTTCGAAAAAAGATGTACTGATCTGTATAGAATACACGAGCCCCTTTCCGGCCATCAAATTCTTTGGCAGAAACAGAGAAGGAACAATCATCACCGGCAAAAATTATCTGATCAATCACGTCTTTCGATTTGGGTGTGACCCATTCCTTTTTCTGTTCATCTATCCTAGAAATCTCGAACTCTGCAGCAGTATTCAGAACAGGAGTTCTTGGAAAACGACATTGACATCCATATCCTACACCTCTATCATAGCATGTGCATATTCTTTTATCCTTATCTGTCGCTTCATCCACCAAAAACAACTCCCCATCATACAACTCCACCAAATGCCGTTTTGAAGGAAAATAGTATCTGGGAGAAGTGATGTTTGTTGGATTAAGCATTTCATCAAATGCCCAAGAGACACCCCACTCATCAACCGCGTAAAACCGTCCCTCGTGGACAACAACATCAAGAAAATTATTACTCCCGTTAAAAACAGGCAACAGAGTCCACTTTTCCCCTCCCGATTTTATAAACCACAACTTATTCTTGTGGTCAATTGCCATGATTACATACGCATCATTCTTGATGCCAGCAGAAACAACAACTTTTTTCACATATTTGTACTCATTATTCAGCCCAGTTTTTGAAGGGTTCACATACTGAAGAGTATAAGCCTTACATACCTCAGAAACACGAAGATCCAAGGTATTCAACACCTTGGCTATCTTGATTTGATGATCACTCAAAGGATTCAAAAGGCGTGATTTACCATAAGCTGATTCTTCAATCTTGACCAACCAGAAATTGGGTTCTCTGCTTTCCGGCGATTGGACACGATAAACAGTCCTTTCGGTGAGATTGAAGTACGCGCCGCCGTGCTTGGAATCGGAAGCTCCGTCGCCGGCGAGGAGAAAGGGAAGCTTGAGAGGGGTACAGGGGATTTTCTCAAACGGCGCAGTTGAAGAGCGCCATGAACGGCAAACAGCCCGGAAGCGGCGGACTTCAGTTTCAGTGCGGAGGCTGGCGGCGATGATTTCGAGAAGCTCTTTCGGGAGGTCAGACCATGTCCTTCTGGGTCGACGGCTATCGTCCATTTCCGAACCCCAAAAGAAGAAGAAGAAGAAGTTACTGAAGAGAGAACGAGTTTTGAATGGAATAAAACTTTGCTCGCGAGTTTTTATAGAAACCAGTGGCGCCACACCTCCATCAGTGTGTTGCACATTTAAACAATGATTGTTTGAAAATTTAAAAGAAACTATGTATATATATATATATATATAATGGGCTAAATTTTTTCATAAAATAATAATGTATTAATTACTAAATATTATCTCACATATATTGCATTTAGTTTTGGACTTTTATTATTATTATTATTATTATTATTATTATTATTATTATTATTATTATTATAAATTTAATAAAAATTATTATTAAAACTCGAATTCGGGTGTTGAATTGATCGATGCCTAATTCCGTATCTAAGCTTCCAATTTCACGTTCTATAGACGAATACAATTCATAGGATATTTTACTTGATAAAAAATGCTTAAATACGAATCGAAGTCAAATAAATTCGAATTAAAATCCACCTTCTCTCATTGAAGCTTAGCATTTAATCTATATAAAACGTCTTTTATTTCCTATATAATGACTCAGCCGAACTTCGCATTATTTACTCTTATGCTTCATTTGGATTGAGAGATCTGATTTTGAGGATCGAGAGATCTAATTATGAACGAAGAATTTGAGAAAAATGATTTCAAATAACTTTAAATTTAAAGATTTAAAATTGGAAGTGGAGTTAGGCAGGTTGGTGTTTGCAATCACATTCTTTCAAATCTAGATCGAGCTAAATTTTATATGTATTTTTTTAAAAATTTTAAACCCCCTCCAAAAAAACTTTTAAATATTTTATAGAAATTTGGTCTAGTCAACCCCCTCCCCCCCCCCCCCTCTTCCTCCCAAATAAACACTTTTGCCTCTGCCCTTATTTCAAATTCATTTCGATAACTCAAAAAGTAGCTCAAGATTCAAGTTAAAGGATTTGAAATATATTGCAATATGAATTTATCCAAAAAAGTTTAATGGATTTTATTATTAAGGATTTTGAAATCCATTGTGTTTGCTTAAATTTTTAGCGTTCACACCGAAGTGGTTGCTCAGGTCTCGAATTCACTGAGTTCGATAGGAAAACAACAAATTCGAAGTGAGCTTTTGATGTTCGGGTGCCGACGTGCCAGTATGCAAGAGCACATAAATGGAAGTCTTGTTGATTCGAAGTAAAAAAATGATGTGATGCGCCTAAGACTTTTATCGAAAAGCGATTGAATAGGAATAGGCAAACACTACCCTTAAGGCTCTACCTGCCTACAACTTAATCTAGGATTTAACAATTCAGTACTTTAAAGATCAAAAAGGGTCGAAAAGCTTAAATCGAAAAGAGAATGTATTCGAGGACGATGGCTACTCATCATTTGGACCTTACAAGACTTGACTATAGACATACCCATTGATGACTCGGGCCATATCTATGACAAAGATGCATTGAACAATCCCTAAGAACTCTAGCTACAAATCGGCCACATTGATGACTTCGGCCATATCTACTTGTGGATGTACTCAGAGGTTATTCACTCCGACAAGCCTTGATTGACTCCCGTCTGCACTCCTCTTCATGCATATCCTCAATATGAATGCAGGGCACCACTCCGTCGCATTGATATCTCACCTCGAATAGGGCCCAATCCGAGTGAGTGATGGCTACGACCTTGTGACTCCACCAAATGAATGCATTGATGATTCCATTTAGAGCCAAATGAGGTATGGTTACAAACATTCAGGCAACGATTTTCTACCTATTGAACTAAAACTAATCTACCTTATTCCGGATTGGCCATTCTAAAAGAATGGCAACCCTTATTTGTACAACATGGCAATTATGCTATGTTATTTGGATTTCAAATTTCCAGCAGCATATGTCCTTTACTCGAGGCATGTTCAGGTACAACTTCTTGCCTTATCCTTATCCAGTTAGTTATTCTCATCCAACAATTCCTAAAATCAAGGGATTTGATTATTCTTATCTTATTTTCCCATATTTTTATTTTTCGCTGACTGGGCCATGGGCCTTAATTCATTTCGGCTCGGGCCTCTAATGTGGGCTGATCCACTGGAGTCGAAGTGACTTGGGCGCTATTAATTTTAGTTTGACGTGGTGAAAAGGACCAACATTAGCCCACTCCAAACTTATACAAAAATTCATTTTTTGGACCCAAACAATGCCCCCTGCAAGTTATGATCAATTGCAAGATTTGATCATAACTTGGTTAAAATCTTTTCTGCTTTGCACCATTATTTTGGCGGCTTTTTTTACTTATGTTCGCTATATTTGATGTGGAAATTCTAGCTTTCCCTTCTAAAAAAATGTATTGCTGTAAGAACAATGGCCTTCATGTTACCACTAATATTTGGCAATCAGGCCATAAAAATGTCACAACTGAATTTCATGCAGTACATTTATCATTTATTTTATTATTAGTGTATACGTACCTATATATTTATATATATTATATATATATATATATTTTTTTTTTCTTTCCTGCTGAATTTTAAATCACGGCCGTTACTAGGGCCATCATGATGGTGCCCTTTGAGTTCCCCTAAACTAGCCGTTTCTCACACCAGTACCCACTGACTTCTTGAACTCCATTTAACCCCTAACTCTTAATTCCCTCCTTTTTTCCATCTCTCAATGTTTATCCTCATATTTTTATGACTCTTTCCCAGTTGTTAGCTTTGAGTTTAAAAGCCCTGCTACTGATCCTCAGTTTTTCTCTATTGTTCTTCTAGCTCATTTCCCCCAATTTCAAAACCCTAGCTCCTTTGCAATTAGCAATGGTATCCTAAGACTCAGCAATTTTTGCTTGCGAAGGTTCTCATTCTTTGGGATCTGTTCTCAGTGGCGAAGCCCTCTGAGACTATCCTCGCAACCCCACTCATTTCAAGAAGCGCCTTCCATACCCAGCGGGCCATGTTTTTGGCACCTCTGTTCGTAACTGGCAATGGTTGCCCAACTTCTCCATTCACCGCGACTTTGTGAATTGGTGTAGTCGTGTCGAAGCCGCCCATGGCCAATTGTGGAAGAATATTGGGATTTATGAGCCTATTCAGGTCTCTAAAATCCCTTATTTCCTTGATTTGGGGTTTTTGCAAGCAGCCTTGCCGTTCTGGTGCAGAATCGACAATACTTTCCACTTTGCTACGGGGCCCATGACTTTAAGCCTCCTCGACCTAGAGAAATTGGCTAGGTTCAGATCTTTCGGCCACCCCATTGGTGTCGAGGTAAAGTATGATGACCTCGACATTCTAGAGCTTTCGAACCTTTCCCGGGAAAATAAGCTGATGACTAGCTATGGGCATATTATTTCTCATTTTGCCAACAAGGCCAACCCGGTCTCTGATGAAGAACATGTTAGATTTTTGGCACTCTGGCTATGTATATATGTTTTTTGTAGCCAATCTTGCCAACAAACCATGGAATACTACTAAATGGTTGGGGCGTTGGCTGCGGGTGCTGATTTGGCATTAGGTCCGGCCATGTTAGCCTTTGTTTATAAAGGCTTGTGTAAATTAGTCAAAGTCAGGCAAGACCCCAAGAAAAAGAAGATCCACCATGGCAGTCTTTGGTTGGTGTAGATGTGGCTTCAGGTCTACTTCCGCCACTTGTTTCCAAGATCTATCAGTATGATGATGGAAATGGAGCTCTTCACCACCTTTTTGGCACGTGTTTCCATTTCGACTGCCAACCCAGAACGAGCATTTGATCGCTTCTATTTGCCTTGGGATGGGAGCATGCCAAAGTGGGCTGTTCTTTGCAGTGGTGACCTGGCATTTTATCGCCATGGGTCTATATCTTTTCATATTAACGATCAACGGCGGTGGGCCTCCTACCTTATTGCTAGAGACCTGCCATATTGCTTTCGTTTTGACAATATGATCTCTAGCCGTCTTTTAACATCTGTTCGGCATTATGTGGCGTACCTATTTAGCTTTGTTTAGTCCTTGCCCGCCCCAATCATGATGATCAACTCATCAAGATTTAAGCTGGACAAATACAAGAATAGGGGCACTAATGTCTTTAGGGGTCTAACGGAAAGCTCCTGGTGTCGCTTAAATGAATTCGAATTCATTTCCTTTCCCAGGGACCCCAGGGCCACTTCGACTTTCCAGGCTTGGTGGTAGGGGTATCTCAATCATTCTCGGACCGATCCTGCCCACGCAGCAATAGCCCGATTTACCTTTTCGACCGTGCCCCCAAAGGTTGCCACTTATGTGCCTTTCCTTGAGGATGTGTCTATCAGATCTACCGCTGGCAAAAAAGGTGTTAAGCAATTCGAGCACTTTTATAATGTCGTATGGAACTTTAAATCAAGATGAGTCTATTAGGTAAGCCTCAGTCACTTTTTATGAAAAGAAAGAAAGATTAACTGCAAAGGTAAAAGAACATTTTTCATGCTGCTAGTAATAGGTTAGAGGACAAAACCCTGCATTGGTCTACATTTTATAAACCTTTATGCTTGACTGCTCGCCCTTTACCTGATTTTGTCCCTTGGGTGGTCATGCCTAACCTTCCCCTCGAAAGGCCCATGAGCTTCAACGATGAGGTTACCTTCAGCGGCCTATGCGTTGATGACCCCTTGGGAGTTCATCGAGTTGAGCTCTTTGGAAGTGCTGCCCCTTTTCAGAGTGATTCAGTAACCATAGAAGGTGAAAATATCATCTTCATCCTTGTTTTCACTGTTTTTGGTCCTTCTTTGTCTCATCATTAATCTCCTGCCTTAATTTTTTATCTTTTAGGTTCACGTAAGAAAATTGAAGCCATGGTGACCGTTGCTGCTGCCATCCTTGCTGGTATCCCCATTTTGCCTCCTGATCCAACTTCGGCTCAAGCCGATGTTTAGGTAGGCATTCGTCGTTTCGCCCGCCGCTTTCATTCCACAAAGATTGAGGGGTTGATTGAGGTGTCTGATTCTGATGATGATGAATCTGATGTTACTAGTCAGGTATCCTCCCTTTGATTTCCTTCTTCTTCTTTGATTTTCGCCATTTTGATTTCTTTTATTCGCAGGCCGCTCGTCGGAGTAAACGAGCCATCACTATTGCTCTTTGTCAGAGACCTACGCATGTCAAACAAACGGTGATGAAGAAATGCTTGGTGATGCTCGCCTCTACCCCTATCTGCTTCCACTGGTCCCACCCCCCGAGTTGAAAGTGTCTAGGAATCTCCATCCGATGAAATTGATGTCGATGAGACCGTCAACAAGGATTGCGCTGACCTGACTACGGTAGGGTACTCGCCTGCTGAAGTCTTAAACATTCACCTGGCTTTGATTTTTACAACCTGTTAACTGTGTTCCTCCATTGTCTTGACTTTGATTTTTACAGCCTGTTGCTTACTCGTTGCTCAGGCTATTTCAACGGCTTCTTCCCTAACAGAAACCCCTACTGATGGTTCTCAGGTAACTTTGCTCCTCCGCTAATGCTATCTCGTCACTGTTAGGCTCAACCCCGCTAAGTAGTGCCAAAACGGTATTGGACTTGTTGGACTCTATCCTAGGGGATGGCCCAATTCCCAAAGTTGCCACACACCTCTCCAACACTCGTGTTCAAGAGCTCAAAGGGCTCCTTGCGGGGGTGGATTCTAAGTCCGCCCCTGTGATTCTTGGGACTAGAAAGAATCTCATCGATGAGATCTTGAAGAACGTTTCTCGCCTTGCAATGGCTCCCAGCAAGAGGCGTTTTTATGAGGACATCTAGAGGAATCTCCCTAGTTTGGGATCGAAATGTGAGAACAACGATGCCTTCATCCAAACTCCTTATGTTTCTAGTACTGGCCCGTTGGTCGAAAACCTAAAAACACTCTGGGTTTAACTGAACCAGAAGGCTGAGCAGCAACAGGGTTTAGCTACTAAACGCGAAGGCCTAGTTCCCTAAATGGAGCACCTGAGGAAGCTTATTGATGCCCAGATCAAAGTTTACCTATAGTCTAAAGAGAGAGACCTTAAATGAAAGCGCCAAGTTGAGATTGCCTCTGCCGAGCTTGACTAGGTGACCACTTCTTTTCATCTCTTCTTCCTTTGATTTCGAGCGGACTTTTTGGGTGAAGGGACTCTATGGGTCAGCAAAGTAGGAAGGGTTGCAGGCGGCCATGCAATGGAAGCGCCTTCAACTTCTAACCTGCCTGCAACTGAAGGGATTGGGCCAAGCGGCATGGCTCAAGATAAAGATGCCCCAGCGGCCCAACAATGGTGATGATCCATAACTTGTTTTTATTTCCATATTTGAGATAGCAGATTGTTGCTGAAGACAAATTTTTGGTTTTTATTTCCTGCTCTGGGATACTTCAAGCCACTTTTTGTCTCAATTTTGCATACATTTATTCTGATTTTCTTTTTCTCTTCCGATCTATCAAGTTATCTAGTTTGCTTCCATTAAGATTCCTTCAAAAAAACATTTTAAAAGTGAAAAAGAAATCCCTTAAGTGTATTGATAACATGATTGGTTCGAAATAGAAAATAATTCTAAGTTTGATTTGGCCTAGTAGCCATTTTGACTTAGATTATTTTGGCTTTCTGATGGCAATGTTTCCTATAGTGTAGGGTAATGCTTTTTCAAGTATTTTCCATTTACTGGATCCCTGAGAAGATCTCTATCTATACTTTCTAACAGGTAAGGTCTTCGCTTAGTTATCGAATGTATCAAAAAGGGGCATTTCCAATTGGGGCTCCATTTTCCTAACATAGCGTCTTTCTTTTCAAAGGGAAAGACTACTTTCCAAACGAGGTCACCAACCTGAAATTGTTTGGCCTTGACCTTTCTATCATATGCCCTGGCAATTTGTTTTTTCTGGGCTTCAATGGAATCTAAAGCCTGTATTCTAATGTTTTCTACGGCATCGAGTTCATCTACTATTTTGCAATGGTACTCTTCAGCAGTGAGATCATTTTGTCAAGCTATTCGTGTAGATCTCACGTTAAATTCCATAGGCAGGACCGCATCGTGGCCATAAGTTAGCTAAAATGGGGTAGTTCCTATGCCAGTGCATTTGCTAGTTCGATACCCACAATGCTTAGGAAAGCAGTAGATGCCATGCTCTGGGATTACCTTCCATCATTTTTGAAATGATATTCTTTAGGACTCGTTTACATCGAAATCAATGGATAATGTGTGTTTGGTTAAAGTAACTTTTCACATGGGTTTAGGTGTTTTAGACCATGATAAAAAATATGTTTACTTTGTGGGTTAAGTGCTCTTTACAATTCTCTTAAAAATAGAGTTTGTTTACCACATACTTGAGTTATTGTAGGTTACCATATCAAATTGTCTTCTTTGCTCTTGGGATAACATTCCCCAAATTTTAAATTGATAGCACTCCACTTTAAAAGAAAATATACTTTCTCTTGCTTGGTTCACCTAGCAATATAGCATCCCCCAATTTTTACAGTCCACAAATTTTGACAATAACAATGAGATATAGTGTTGTTAGGAAATAATACTTTGTCTTGCGAGATGACACGGAAATTTATTATTTAAAAAAATAATAATCAAGAAAAATATTTTACCTTCAAAATCGAACACTTTCATCGGCTTCTTCAAGACGGCTTCTTCATCGGGACGGCTGTGGCCGTCCAAAATCGAACACTTTCAGTACCCACTGGACCGGATGGGACGGCCTGCTGAACTGGACGGCTAAATCGAACCATTTCAGCGGCTGCTGGAGCGTCGGGACGGCTTCGTATGATTCGGGACGGCTTAAGCCGTCCCGACGCGCACACCCATTTTTTCAGCTCAATTTCAGGCCCGATTTCTTGCAATAACCTCACGAAACTCTTGTGGGTTGATATAGACCTCAAAACCTTGAAAAAATAAAGCTTTAAGGGTGTAAAAACACTTTGAATTGATCAAATTAAGGTTTTGTTACATAAAGTACAAATTTCATCCTTAGAACTTTAAAAGCTTAATAGAAATCAATGAAAAGCACAAAAGGTTGTCCAAAAAAGTGTATACATTTTAAGCTTATCACGTGCCAATATCAATATATATCTCCATATACACAAAAATACGCGAGCAATTTTTAAAAATGTCCGTAGCAAATTCCACAAACAAATGAGTAACACAAAAAAAGAAAGACTATATAAATCTGTTCACAGTACATAAATTGTTCATGGAATGTAGCATTTAGAGACCTGTAACATCCCTAAAATATTTCATATCCTAATAGACATGCACTAGAACACAAATTAGACACACCATGACAGTCACAATTTCCTGCATAACAGTTATACAAAAGAATTGCCCACCATTACAATGCATCTAGCAAAACTTGGGCCAAAAAGTGAAGTTTTGTTACATGAAATAACAACTTGAATAAAATAATGTTTCACAAATTGAGGAAATCATATCAAACTTAGGGGAACCAATTCAGCTGGCCATCAATCGCCATTTGCACCATATCAATCTTGTCCTCCTCCGGTAGACTAAAGAAAAGGTCCATCGCCTTCGTGTTCATGGCTAAGGTGTAAGAGGCTTTAAGTTTGTTCTTGCGGAGAATTTGCATTGGCAATTTTCCAATAGCCTCAAAAATTTCTTTCCTTGACTTAGTAGCATCAATCTCTGATCCGACCCGAGTTGCCACTGGTTGAATTGACTCTGATGCCCTATCACAAAACCCAGCAAAGACTTCCAACAAAGCATCATCAGTTGAAGTGGTCCTCTTTCGCTTGCCCGAACTGGTTGTGTGTTGAGCAGAGTCCCTGTGATTTCCATTTGAAGATTGAGTGGTAGCATCAGTTTGTGTTTCAGGTGTGTAGTAAGTGCTCTCCTCAGTTTGCTCTTCATTGATGGACAGATCAACATGGTCTTCATCGGCAGCCATAGTCCAATCCATTGCACGTTCCCCAGTCGCTCGGTCCTTCCCATAGATGTCAATCCAAGCCTCGTAATAAAGGAATGGCTTTTTGCGCAAATACTTCAATTTCGGGAATGCTTGTCCCAAATAAAAATAACTATAAACTTCTGTAAAAATCAGCAGTGCAACAAATGCTTTAATAAGACATATTTTGCGAATTCAAATAAAGTTTAGACAAGAGATAAAATACGGATACAAAGAACCTGCAAGAAGTTATCCTAAACAGCCGGAGTTGCCTCCACAAGGAATGTGCTCTCGCTCCAGTTGAACCCGCTATTACCTAGTGCTAGTGTAAGGTTGAAGTAATCCTTTTTCCATGCTCCATACTTTGAGCTAATATGTGGCTCAGCCCGTAGGTCGGTATTGGGAAGTGCCTCCCGCATTCTTTGTTCCAATTGAACAAGGAAACCATTGCGGAACCCGTTCGGTGCCTTCCATCCTACGGAGATGATTTCCTTGAAACACTCAATGAGTAGCCTCTCCTCGACAGTAGTCCATGAACGTCGTTTGTGTCCATCTCTTTGCTCAGCAACGGGTAATCTTTTGCTCGATGGCAATGCCATTCCCCTGCATTTCAAAAATCATTAGATTAAAAAGGAAGATCCATATAATTTGCGATGTAAAATCAGTAATAAGCAATAAGGCTTGCACAAGGTATAGGAAAAAGACCTATCTCAACAAAAACAACCAAGATAATTGTTTGTCTAAGTACCAATAAAGTTAGTTCAATAACCAAACAATTCGACGCAAGGTACAAATAATTAAAGATCAAAAACAAAAATGTATCAACACCAAAACTGTGACATCCCCCTCGCTAGGATCTTCCTATACGAGTAGGGGTCACTCAACGGTCTTGCTGAGTGCTTATTATTTTTTTTTCGAGTGGTATCCGATACTTGGATACTTATTTTACCTAATAACAAATTTGCGATAAAATAAACATGCAATTGACATACATAGAATTAAATGGTAATAATCTATCAAAGTACAACACTTTAAATAGCGAGCTTTTGTTTTCCATTTAACTAGCGAATCTTTTATACATAATAAAGGCCTATATACTAATGACTTGGGACGCACCGATCGCCTTAACCGAGTTCCCTCAATCTAATTTCCTGAAACTGAGGCAATGAACAGAAAGAAACAAGGGGTTAAGTCCAAATGACTTAGTGAGGCCAAATATAGATAAGTATATATGCAGAAAATAAGATCCATAAAATCAATAAAGTAATGAATCACGGAAAAGTGCATTGTAGAATGAAGAGCGTACATACAAACTGAACAAGACGGATAGTGAGCCATGAACGAAATCTCCAACCTTATGACTACCCAAAACGGATAAACATAACAGAAACCCTTATGCCTCCCTCGTCAAAGAGCGACCTCGACATTAAACTGGACGGAGATGTATCACGCGTCCGTGCAATACATCGCTCCAATCTCTACTACAGTCATCCTCCGGTTGTATGTAGAAATTGGTTTCACGGAATGGTATCATATAAAAGGTTCCATCAACGCTCCCTTCCGCCCGATAAAATTCCTCTTATAAGTACCTGGGCCCAAACTTCCCAAGGGCGTCCCCAAGGGTAAATAGATATAACAAAACAGATATGGCTCACAAACTGTTGATAAAGCAACAACTTGTTTTTACACCCGGGATACATAAAAATATAATTAAAATATGATATCCCAAAGGTGTCAAGAAATTATTTTTGGACAGATATAATTGACAATATCAAAAATGCAATATTTTTAGATATAACTTGACTTACAATTTGGAAAAGTATTTTGTTGAAACGCGAGGAACAAGATATAATTTCAGAAAGATTGGATAACATAAATACGACAGGGTAGGCTATACAAATAATAATATTTATAGCATATAATTCATTGCCCCAGCAAGGAATGTAAAAGGCACTCACCTTAAGAGCTTATTGTCTCACCAAGTTTATGAATTAGGTGGACTATGTCAACTTGGTAATACCTTTTCAAGAGTGTTTTATGGAACTAAAGAGATGTATAGGGGGCTAATATGTGTATGTGTATGAAAAGGAAGGGTTTATGTGTATATAAATATGGGTAGGAGATATTCTATAAATATGGAGTGTTTTGTATGTTGAGAGCAAGGTTAGTGTGGGTGGGTGTGTCTTAGGCGGGATTTAGTGTGTTGTGGGATGAAAATGGGGTGCCAAGCTCCCCTATTTATAACAATTGTTGCAAGAAATAGGATTATTATATACTTTAAGTCATTTTCTAATTATTATTATCTTATCCAAATCTTATCATAATCTTATCTAATCTTATCAAATCTTATCTAACCTTATCCAATCTTATCAAAATCTTAGCATTTAAGAACATTTATTAGGAGAAAATGACATTTTTGGATAACTTTGTATATATATATGATAAAACATGACCTATTATATAATATATACATATAAATTCGAAAATTACATGTATATATAGCTATATTTTTGAAATATATAAATATATTTATATATATGGCTTTTAAATAAATTAATAAGTTGTAATTTTTGAAAATAATATGAAGTACCGGGGCATTATAGATCTATATATATAATTTCAATGTATAAAAATCGGGATGTCACAACTCTTCCCCCCTCAAAAGAATTTCGTCCTCGAAATTCATGTCTTGCCCTTCATGTAGTCTTGTCAAAGCCAAGATACTTCCATAAAATTCTTACTTGCAAAATGATCTTGTTTCTCAAATTTCATTCCTTGGATTCTAGAATCTTTATTGGTTTCGCATCATGAGCCAAATCCATATCATCTTCGAGGGCTCCACAACCCAATACACATGAGGAATCCGGGTGCTACTTCTTATGTATTGATGAAGCGTATACAGGGAAAGGGGTAATGCTAGGTTATACACTACTCTTGTTCTTAGAAATTAAAACATAAGCTTCTACCTTTCAAAATCTTAGCATCCCTTTTCAACACTAAGTCCTTGTAATCATTCTATTTCCAAGGATATGTTCACACTATAAGGTTTAGATCCCAAAACATAGCTTACTCGAACCCGAGATCCAATAGATACACTTAAAGTATTAGTAAGGGTTGTAATAATCGAACTGGATACAAAATCAAATCTAAAATATGTCGGCAAAGCTGAAAACAAAATTAATGAACATAGGATTGACAAGTGGAAGAAGTGACTCATAAATGTAGTAGGATTTGCAAGATATTTGTCAATATTTTCATATCAAATATCATTTAGAAATATACAGGAAGAATTAGATATCAAGAATAGCTCACCAATCCTTAAGACTAGCTTTGAAAGATTCTCAGGTTTGGAGTTTAAAAGTGAGAATGGAATAAAAGACTTTTAGTGGATCAATTCTGATACAAGCAAGAGTGTGTAAAAGTTTGAATAGCATCTTGGAAGTAAAGAAAAAATCAGATTGGCGTGACTCTTAGAAGATTCGAGCTTTCAATAAGAAGCGAAATAATTTGGAAATTCCCTATATTACGAACATCTCAAGGAGGAGATAAAAGGGATGTTAATTGAGGAAACTTTCAAGAGTGCCTTAAAAGTAAAAGAGAATGATTATAAAACAAAAGGCAGTAGTTGCTATTGAAATTATCGTTTTAAAAGAAAGTCAAAGAAAAAATTGGCTTTTTCTTTTGTTCATATCGAACGACGCATATGGGTTGTAAAAAGTACTATCGATATTGGGAATATACATAGGGGTAGAAATAATAGGTAATAATCAAAATTATAGTTTTTAGAAACGAATTACAAAGAGAATATAGGTTTCAAGTGTTCAAGTAAAAAGTATATCTCCTATGGAGATTATAAAAAGTTGTTTCCAAGCAAAATGAATTTTAGAAATCTTTTGAATAAGTAATGATGAGGACATACGAAAAGAATTGGCTAAAAAACATAATTATCACAAGAGAATCATCATTTAACTAGTACACACTTCGCCCAAAATAGAAAACTATACTTAAATTCATCATTCCTAATAGCTTTACCTTATATCTTTATTTCATTCCATAATTGCTCTTATTTTCCTATGGTCTACTGAAATTCCCCCCCGTATGCTTACTTAGTAATAACTTTATTTCAAATCCAATTTGGAGTATATTGAAACCCCTTGTACTTGATCAAATAACTCGTCAATATTGGGTAGTGGTTACTTCTAATTCATTTGATAAATATCGGGTTGAACCACTAGTCTAGAAAAGAAATTAAATGATATATAGCTGGGATCATTTATCGTTCTAACTAAATGATACCAAACTGAAAGCGTACCTTTTAACAGCTTCTAATTGCAAACACTTTGTTCTTGTATTCGAGATTTTCAATATTACTTGCCGGTGCTTGGTTCTTCATATATACTATTTGCCAAAGTTCCCCATTCATTTCTAATGTTAATTCATTTATTTATTTATTTTTATTTATTTATTTATTTATTCTACTTTCCAAAGGATAACATACTTAAATAGTTATTCCAACAGATATACTAGAGATTTTAACTAGAGCGATACATACCAGTACCAGCTGCCAGGCGTTGGGAATGTAGAGGTGGCTTCTATGGGCTCAAGAGGTTGCTCCCACACACGTAGCATCTTTTCATGATGCAATTGTCTATTACGGTTAAGCTTAATATTCTTAAGTTTTATAAGTTCGAATCTAGGGACCAGATGCATCAACTGTTTACTAAAGCATATATATCACACAAAGATTCGCACAAAACTACATATCTCACAAATACATTGTGCCTATACTTTATGCAAATAGTAGGTTCAAGGATATTACTTAAGGAGCACATATACACATAATTATCTAGTCTAAACAAAACAAAAGAAAAGACTAGACGTTTGCCCCGACTTTAGTTGCTTACTTATCTATGCACTCAAAATATTTTGCGGTACTAGTTCTTGCACTATCTCAGTTAATCATTTTCTTAAGCCCTCATAGTCCTACGTCTCGGGACCATAATTATAATGAATCACTTGTTGGTCGGCCGCCCCAACTTTGATCCATCGTAATTCTAGTACCAAAGATACCACTATCCCGTGGCACATATTTCCTAGTCCGAGGATCCCAGGTAGTTAGCCTGGGCTCTGATACCACCTGTGACATCCCCCTCGCTAGGATCTTCCTATACGAGTAGGGCTCACTCAACGGTCTTGCTGAGTGCTTATTATTTTTTTTTCGAGTGGTATCCGATACTTGCATACTTATTTTACCCAATAACAAATTTGCGATAAAATAAACACGCAATTGACATACATAAAATTAAATGGTAATAATCTATCAAAGTACAACACTTTAAATAGCGAGCTTCTGTTTTCCATTTAACTAGCGAATCTTTCATACAGAATAAAGGCATGTATACTAATGACTTGTGACACACCGACCGCCTTAACCGAGTTCCCTCAATCTAATTTCCTGAAACTGAGGCAATGAACAGAAAGAAACAAGGGGTTAAGTCTAAATGACTTAGTGAGGCCAAATATAGATAAGTATATATGCAGA
This sequence comes from Petrea volubilis, assembly GCA_026212405.1. NCBI lineage: Eukaryota > Viridiplantae > Streptophyta > Magnoliopsida > Lamiales > Verbenaceae > Petrea > Petrea volubilis. The sequence goes on from CM047884.1 coordinate 4,713,864, forward strand.
AAATAAGATCCATAAAATCAATAAAGTAATGAATCACGGAAAAGTGCATTGTAGAATGAAGAGCGTACATACAAACTGAACAAGACGGATAGTGAGCCATGAACGAAATCTCCAACCTTATGACTACCCAAAACGGATAAACATAACAGAACCCCTTATGCCTCCCTCGTCAAAGAGCGACCTCGACATTAAACTGGACGGAGATGTATCACGCGTCCGTGTAATACATCGCTCCAATCTCTACTACAGTCATCCTCCGGTTGTATGTAGAAATTGGTTTCACGGAATGGTATCATATAAAAGGTTCCATCAACGCTCCCTTCCGCCCGATAAAATTCCTCTTATAAGTACCTGGGCCCAAACTTCCCAAGGGCGTCCCCAAGGGTAAACAGATATAACAAAACAGATATAGCTCACAAACTGTTGATAAAGCAATAACTTGTTTTTACACCCGGGATACATAAAAATATAATTAAAATATGATATCCCAAAGGTGTCAAGAAATTATTTTTGGACAGATATAATTGACAATATCAGAAATGCAATATTTTTAGATATAACTTGACTTACAATTTGGAGAAGTATTTTGTTGAAATGCGAGGAGCAAGATATAATTTCAGAAAGATTGGATAACATAAATACGACAGGGTAGGCTATACAAATAATAATATTTATAGCATATAATTCATTGCCCCAGTAAGGAATGTAAAAGGCACTCACCTTAAGAGCTTATTGTCTCACCAAGTTTATGAATTAGGTGGACTATGTCAACTTGGTAATACCTTTTCAAGAGTGTTTTATGGAACTAAGGAGATGTATAGGGGGCTAATATGTGTATGTGTATGAAAAAGGAAGGGTTTATGTGTATATATATATGGGTAGGAGATATTCTATAAATATGGAGTGTTTTGTATGTTGAGAGCAAGGTTAGTGTGGGTGGGTGTGTCTTAGGCGGGATTTAGTGTGTTGTGGGATGAAAATGGGGTGCCAAGCTCCCCTATTTATAACAATTGTTGCAAGAAATAGGATTATTATATACTTTAAGTCATTTTCTAATTATTATTATCTTATCCAAATCTTATCATAATCTTATCTAATCTTATCAAATCTTATCTAACCTTATCCAATCTTATCAAAATCTTAGCATTTAAGAACATTTATTAGGAGAAAATGACATTTTTGGATAACTTTGTATATATATATGATAAAACATGACCTATTATATAATATATACATATAAATTCGAAAATTACATGTATATATAGCTATATTTTTGAAATATATAAATATATTTATATCTATGGCTTTTAAATAAATTAATAAGTTGTAATTTTTGAAAATAATATGAAGTACCGGAGCATTATAGATCTATATATATAATTTCAATGTATAAAAATCGGGATGTCACAAAAACACAGCATATACAAAACATTTCACTTGATTAGCAAATAAACACATAAAAACTACTAAACATCAACCACTACATCATTATAGTCTATTAGATTACAGCTCCCAAAGTTAGACCTCATAAAGTTTGCACTAATATTGTAACTACACAGTCCCACTATCTTAACATCAAAGTAACAGACCCCTAACACAACTTGAATGAGAGCATTGTTCTGCCTAGAACCCATGCCTAATTGGCTTCTCGCCATTCATTGTACATTGTATCTGCCAACTCATCCCTCCACGTTGTCCACTCAACACTAGGCTGAATATGATCAATAAATACATTATTCCCGTTCATATTCTCTTCAGCGAACTCTGGAAGAAATTGCTCAATTGGATCAACGGGCATCTCACGTCGGATGTAGTTATTCATAAGACAACAAGCAATTATGATGCGGTTTTGGGTCTCTATAGGATAGAATGAGTTGCTGCGTAAGATCGCCCAACGGGTTTTAAGTGCTGCAAATGACCGCTCTATTAGATTCCTAGCTTTCGAATGCCTTAAGTTGAAAAGTTCCCGTGCATTTTGCGGTCTAGCAGTCCCAGTTCCCCACTCCTTCAAATGGTACCTAACACCTCGATATGGAGCCAAGAAGCCTTCGCCATTTGTATATCCGGCATCACATAAATAATAGTGACCTGTAACCAAGTTTTTATATATTAACTTACTATTTACAGAAAACAAATATAATAAGCATTGACAACAAAGTGAAAAATATGGCTCATTCACTACTAACCTCTTGGAACTTTTAAACCGTTTGGTCGTATGATGGCATCATGTAACACTCTGCCATCTGCCGCGGAACCCTCCCAACCACTCAAGACGTAAACAAAATTCATCCTCCTGTCACACACTGCGAGAACATTCACACAAATCTCCCGTTTACGTGATCTATACTTAGCTTTGTCTACCTCATTGACTCGAACCGGAATGTGAGTCCAATCCAAAGCTCCAAGACAACCCTAAGAAGGATTTTCAAACATGAAGTTCAAATTGCATGTTAGATGAAGAATCAAGATAAACCATATGTATAGAAATATACAGTGGTTCGTATTACATCAAGGAAAAAACATAAATGTCAGCCAAACAAAGAATTGTTTACCTTAAACAATTTCCAACGCTCGTCCGTGCTATCAGCAGGTACTGGCTCCGGGTTGGCAATGAACATTGGATATAATTTCAGTATTGCCATTAAAACATTGTTGAAATAGATGCTCACGGATCGGCCAGACCGCTTAAAGGCTTTCTTGACCACTCTTACTTTCTGGTGATGTGCCAGGACACTAAGAAACATAGCTACTTGCTCGGCAACAGACACACCTCTTCTAACAGGGAGACCCCCAACTTCTTGTACTAGAAAACACAATCTAAAAAACGCATTCCTATCTAGCCTCAATTGGTCAACACAATCAACATCGGTAGCATTAACTAAATCGTTAAGGTGTTCGACTTGCTTGGTTATACGTGTAGGGGAATTATATTTAACAATCCTACGGCGCAAACGCCGAACTTGTTGTTTGCGATGCCGCTTAAACTAGATGCAAGTCACAAATAAGACTACCATTAACTGAAATCTAATTGCCTTTAATGCTACAATCAATTCTCCATCGGCATTGTCAATATCCATTTTTTTTTCTACAACAAGAACAAGGTACTTGTTATAAAAACAACGCCACAGCATCAACCAAGCACTTTTATCAGTGCCGAATTCGTAACAAACAAAGAGAAAAGACTTGCTTTATCAATAATCCATGGCAACAATTGCTAAATAATCACAAACTAACACAACTAATAAGGAAAACACTACTAAAGATTTCAAGTTCCAGCAAAAGAAAGCAGAAGAAAAAAAAGTTAACTAAATATTGGCCACAACGCATACGAGGCGAAAAAAGCATTGTTAAATCGAAAAGCTTCAGAACTTGAATAAAATCATGACAAATGCCTACAATAACGACTATGTGCAAAAATTAGGAAAAAAAAAGAACTCAAACAAAAAAATTAATTGAGCCACAATAACGCAACTATTTGGGAGCTTACAATCGACGCAAGCTATCTCTTTCCCCTGTAGACATAAATCTTGAATGCTAGCCTCAAAATCTCTACTTCAAAGCAACTCGCAATTAGCCACTACAACAAAACAAACAAAATCAGAAAAAGCTCAAAAGGGTTTTAGGAAAAAAAAAAAAACAAGTAGCAAAGTCGAATGGTTCATGATATGGCGCGGTGACTCTTCGTCGGCCTTCAAAAAATGTGAGTTTCAAGGATTTATTTTGATTTTATTCGAAAAGAAATACAAAATAGAGAGAGAAAGGGAAACAGGAGAAGTGGGGTAAACGTCAACAATGTTGTTTGGAACCCTAACTGAGAGTTGTGAGGGAATTCTGATACAAAAGAAAGAAAAAGTACATCAAGGGCATTTGGTGTCATTTCATATGTCCAAGTGAGGTTATGTTGGTAAAAACACCAAGCCAGAAATCTCACGTTAAAATTAACTCACCAAATTTGGTTGGTCAATTTAAACCATCAATAACCTGCACCAAACATGGGCCCCAATGGTTAACATAGGTATATTGAACTTATTATGTAAACATTAGTTAATTCATGTTTATTAAACCCAACCGACTTTATCCAATTATGTAAACGAGTCCTTAGAGTTTTATTGTGGACTCAGCTTGCCCATTCCCCTGCGCATAATATGGCATGGAATGCATAAGTTGAATGCTATATTCTGTAGCAAAGGCTTGAATTTCGGATCCCGTGAACATGGTCCCCCTATTTGTTACAATAGTCTGAGGGATTCCAAATCTATGTACTAGATGCTCTTTGATGAACTTGACTATCGTTCCCCGATTGTTTTACTTGAGGGGAATGGCTCCACCCATTTAGTGAAATAGCTGGTGGTAGTAATAATATGGGTGTGTTGTTTCGAAGAGGGGGGGGGGGAAAGATAGATTCTATTAGGTCGATGACCCAACATCAAAATGGCCAAGGTTTGATTATCAAATTCACTTCTTCTGTTGGTACTCTTTGAATCGGACCATACAACTGGCACTTTTTCACAACCCTTGACCAGCCAATGATAGTCTTGGACCATCTTTCGCCAAAAATAGCCATATCGCTTGATTAACCATGCCATTTTGCGGCCACTCTGATGAGCTCCACATACTCCTTCGTGGACTTCCATCATGATTTTCATTGCCTCATCCTGTTCGACACATTGTAGGAGGACATCATCGTGGCCTCAACGATATAACGAGTTATCCCCTAGGACCACTTACTTGGTGGCCCTCATCTTGATTTGTCGAGGTGCTGCATAGGAGGGATCCATCAAATAACTTAATATTGGTTTGCGTCAATCTTCAGGTTGTTTCATGGTGCTCTCAATGGTACAAATGTTAGTTCTTGCAAAGTGAGAAGGGTAGGCCTGCTTTGTAATGGTATAACTGGCGGCTATAAAGTATTTAGGGGATTCCGTTCCAGTGGTTATTTGAGCCAATTCATTAGCTTCAAAGTTAGACTTTCTAGCCACATGCTGAAATGTTACCTCTTCGAACCCCATCAATAATGTTACCTCTTCGAAGGAGTCTTCGGTTACGCTGATGCTAGATGCTCCTAACTCACATAATAATTATAATCCAAGAATTAAGGCTTCGTGTTCGGCCTGATTGTTGGTACATGGGAAATCGAATTGGGCCGCCATGCTAGTTATGATTCGTAATGGCCGACCATGTACGATTGATCTTGGAAGTATGTATTTGATTAGATTGATGTCACTGATCACAAGCACCTTTACTAGTAGCAAGTAATGTCGTAGCTTAATACATGCAAAGCACAAAGTTAAATACAACTTTTCGATTGGATTGAATCTTTGTTCTGTGTCACTCAAATGCTTGATTAAATAATATACAGCTCGTTCGAGACCATTTTCATCATCTTCAGCGAGGAATTCCCCAATGGTCTTGTCGACTGCCAAAATGTAGGGTGTGAGCGACTCTCCTTTTCAAGGTGGCATCATTACAGGTTAGGAAGTTAAAGTTTCCTTGATTTCTCGAACGCATTCCCATGTTCTTCTGACCATTCGAAGTCGTCATGGTCCTTTAATTTCAATAACGGTGAGAAAATCCTGGTCTTGCCTGCAAGTTTCGAAATAAACCTTCTCAAGTAATTGACCTTTCCAAGAAACTGCTAAAGTTCTTTCTTGGTTTGAGGTGGCTGGGTGGCCAGAATGGACTTTGCCTTGTTTGCCTCTACTTCGATTCCCTTTTTATGCACTAAAAACCCAAGAAAGTGGCCCACGGTCACTCCGAACACGCATTTTGGCGGGTTCAACTTCAATTGAAATTTCCTCATCCTTTTAAAGGCCTTAACCAAGTGCTCTAAATGTTGAGCAAAGCTAGTAGATCTTGACAAAGTCATTCATGTAGTCATGAAAAATGCAATTCATATCTCTCTGATATGTAGCCCCAGCATGTTTTAAGGCCAAACGACATGACCTTCCATTGAAAGGTACCAATACCCCCCCGAGCATTGGAATGCCTGTTTCGGAATGTCCTCTTCCACTATGAAAATTTGTTTGTATCCTACATTACCTTCAACAAGAGTTAGGAATTCATACCTTGCAATGACATCTATTATCATGTCAGCCATTGCCATCTGAAATCTATGCAAATTTTGAGTTTGCCATTCTTTTTTATGATTAGCATGACATTGGCCACTCATTTAGGGTATCTGGCCACTTCAATGAAGTCTGCCCTAAGTAGTCTCTAAATCTCTTTTTTGATGAACACACAGACTTCTTCGGAGATGCATCGAAGAGGTTATTTTTGTGGCTTAAACCTAGGCAAGATGGGTATACGATGTTCCATCAAGTCCTTGCTGAGACCGGGCATTTCATCATAATTCCATGCAAAACAATCTTTATATTGTTTAAGTATGTTGATCATGGCCTCTTTATTCTTAGGACTTAGTAAAGCACTAATGTATGTTGGTCTATAATCATTTTCATTGCCAAGCTACACCTCGATGACAAGATCCTGTGCTTGGATTCTGATGTCATCAAGTTTTGTCGGAGCAACACTCAATTATTTTAGTGTGATCTCATCTATCGAAATCAGATCTTTATCGTGCTCATAGATTACATCCGCATTACAACTATAGTAATCGGAAAGGTCGCTGGCCAACAAGGACAAAGTTTTATTTATTATTATTCATCCGGTGCTATCTGAAATTATTACAACTTCATCTATATCGACGTTATTCATGACTGATATATTGAAAAATAGAAAGCGGCCTATCTTCGATGTTTCAAGGCTTGCTAACTTCATTTGTCATAGCAACCTCTAAAGTAACTGATGCTACAGATGAAGTTGCACAAAGCAGACGACCATATTTGTCCTATCCGACAAACCTGTAGGGTCTGACATTATCTGAGTAATATTTAGCCTCCACCATGTTCACATTGGCCGTGAACGGTCTCTCTTCTACCTTTACCATCTCTAGCTTATTCTCGCCATTTCCTAGGAATATTAAAAACTGATGTAAGGTTGAAGGGATGCACATGGCAGAATAGATCCAGTCCCTTCCTAGCAAGGCATTGCAGGAAGTCTTCGTGTCTATCATGAAAAAAGCAAAGGTGACAGTCTTGTTCTCGATGCTTACTTCGATAGGCAGGATGCCCATGATGTCCACCTTTTCTTTTGCAAAGTTACTGATTGCCACATCTGTCTTGAGAAGATCAACCTTCTCCTTTCCAATGTGTTTCATGGTTTGGAGGGGCATAATGTTCACAGCGGCTCCATTACCCCCCAATATTGTTCTAGTAGGCTTGCTATTGAGATGGCCAGCCATGAAGAGGGGCTTCACATGCTTCGCCATGCTTGGCGGAGGCTTTTGGAATAGAGTCATGACCTCTTCGACCGTCTTACTCCTCTGGATCACCTACTCAGAATTATTTACAAAGAAAGCCACAGGTTCGCTATCATCCCAGACCTCACTGCTTTCTCCTATATTGTTTTTAGAATCATTGTTAGTAGTAGTATTAGAAGGAAATGCCCATACCATATTGCATTCAATGTGGACTGCGTTGCCATTGGGTGATGGTATGTCCGTAGTCTCCATTAGCAACCCCTTGTCCATCTGATTTAGTTCTTCCACCTTCACAATCCATTCACTCAATAGGTCCTCCTCTCCAACACCTGCCGGTTTGCTTATGGTATTAGATGATATACCACATGAATTGCTGGTGTTTACAAGCCTTACCTCTTCGTAAAATTTCGTAGCTAGTTCTGCTAGATTATTTTAGGCACGTATCGGTCAAAGTGCTCAGAATTCTGAAATTGGAAAATTGATGCCTTTTTTTTTTTGTTGAGTTGGAGACAACTAAAAAATCTCGAGGGTGGATCTTGGATTTGTCTTGTTCTTGGCAGATTCCTAGAAACACAGGATGTATTGCCCGAACTTTAGCTGCATCAGCTATCAAATTGCACTTAGTTGAGGTGATTATTTCTCGGCTTTTATCAGTTTCCTTTCGTGGATGAGACAATGATGAGAAAATGTACGTCTCTGTTTTTGCTTCACCGAATGCTGAAACTTTTCTCCTAAGCTCGCCTATCTCATGTTTTTTCCTCCTTTAGGCATTGGGGTTTCAGGTTGATGATGCAAAGTTAAAGCGTACTGGACTTGACTGTTGGCCATATCTTCTGCTAACTTTTTTTGATGTTTAACATGAATTCATCCCTTCAATGATGATTAAATTGGATATTATCAACATAAGTGTAAATTACAGCTATGAAAACGGTGCTTTCAAGCTTCATCAAATATGAGTTCCATCCTTAGGATAGATTTGTAATCATAATCAAGTCGTACCTCTGAATGCACCTAGAACTCAATAAATTTCTTGAAATTCTGAAGTTTGTGACTCATGAATATTTCTAATGGCTAACTCTCTTCAAAAATATATGTTGTTGTAAAAGTGCATTGTTTACGGTAGCAAGTACTTCTAAGATTAACTGTCTGCAATTACATGTGTTGTGATAAACGCGTATAGTTCGTGGTCAGAGATAATACTTAATATAACACGTTATTTCACATATTGGATGCATAAATACCTTGTTGATCCTATAGGATGAAGAAAAGAGGCTATTAGCATTTACAAAGAGAGGGACAAATATTCATTGAGTAAGTTTTCTATAAAGAAATACCCCGTTCTCTGTTAAGAGTACTTCAAACTACGAGCTACAATGTGCATAGTTTGACAATTACCATTTGTTTATGTTACCCATAATTTTGATGATGACATAGAAAATATATTTTGTATTTTATCTTGCAGAATATATTCTAACGACTAGTTTCCATTAAGATCTCCAACGACTACTTATCATCATAAGAGGATTTTAAATTGAATTGAAAGTCAAAACACTTGCCTTAATTTCCTCCAACAATTACTTACCCAAAATGGAGGATTGAGTTTTGTCTTATTGAAAGATCATCCTTGTGCCATAAATACGTTGAAAGATGAAGAAGAAGGCAACAATTTGAGTATCAAGCAATGTATGTTTAAGTTTTGACTCTAATTCATTGTGTATCCCTATAGAAAATGTGTGTGTGTGATTTTCTATAGGAAGTATTAAGTGAGAATTGAGACAGTATTTATTTTAGGGTGTACGTTATGGTATCTATTTTAGGGTGTACGTTATTTACCAAGTGTTGATAGTACCAGTGGTCCAATAGTTTATTGTTTACCAGGTGTTTGGTAGTAACACTGGTCCAGCATCGGTTCCAAAATAGCTCCTCACTTTCATTCTATATTGTTTTGTTTGGAAGTTTTATCTTCCATAAGTCTGTTTCGTTCCACTGTTATCGGCTTGTACTGTGTTACTTCGGTTCTAACTTTAATAAAATATTTTGCAGGTTCAAAATCCTAACTAGAAACACACTTAGATAGTGAATTAAACCTTAACCCAACCATTACAAGTTGATTGTTCACTTTGTTTCAATATTCTGTCAGTTTTAAGTCACTGATAGTTCCAGTTTGGGAATAAATAAACTGAGTATTCTGCTGAAAAGGGCTAATCCACCCCCTCTTAGGCTAACAGTTTAGGAAAGAATTATATTGTTTGAAGTATTACAAAACCAATAGCCATTTTGAGGGACAATATACTGCTTTTCTTGCAGGAGTTTTCCTACAGGAAAGGCGTTTGGCTTGTATTCAGATCAGAAACTTGTGGATTAGCGCCTGAAGCCTTGCTTGATTGTAATAGCGAATCATTGGGCGGTGGTACGATTCGAATTACTATGGTTGAAACATATGTTAGATGTCTGGATCTATTTGTGAGTGTTGGCGTTGCTTTATCCGAAGCCTTTAGACAGCTCGACTACGAGCAGCTCCAAAATGCACCTGAACCTTGTATTAACAGTGACACACCAGTTTTGACTGATGACATTTTTGCTTAACTGGTGCTATATAAATTCGTACGTGCAACTTAGTAATTTGTCTCGGGCACTCACACACTAGAACCACAACTTAGAAAAAAGGAAAAATATTCTAGACAGCATAAGTATCTTCCATTTAGAAACTTCACTGCAAAAGACCCTTTGGAGCTTGCATCCACTGATGGAAACATTGATCAATTTACAATCATCAGGCTTATTGTTAAGACAGACAATGTTTTTACTATTAAGAGACCATTCGAAATTGTCCCTGCTATTTGCTCAGTAGCACATTGCTAAGAGATTTTGCTATGGCATTTCTTGTGAGGCATGTGTGGCTTGGCAACTTTCACAGAGAATGTGAGTCTTGTCTCATTCTTCCCAACAATGCATGCCTATCCTATCTTGGTTCTTTGGGGGCTTTACTGCCTTTCTCTCTCAAAAAGTTCAAGTGATATTTAGCTGATTTGAGGGTCCGGTCTCTCTCTCTCTCTCACTCTCTCAATTGATAGTAGGAGCAGGCACGAGCACCAGAACATGGAGAGTAAGAAAATGGCTGTAGGCGGTGATTGTAAACACTTAAAATCAAGTGCTTTCTCTGTTTCTACTGTATTTTGCTTTGCTACTTGTGCTGGGGAAAAAAAATTAAAATAAGTTAAAAGTTAATAATACTTTCTAAGCTGCTTTTTTCATCTTCTAGTTTATTTCTCAAAAATTCAACTGCTGCATTTCATTTTTTCTTTCCATTGCTAATTAGTTTTTTTTTCAACTTTTACTATAACTTCAACATTTTCAGGAGTAGAAGTGTTTGCAAACACTCCTTTTAAGGGGCCATGAACACTTGGGCTCTAGTTTTAATTTTTCACTTAGACTCCATTTGAATCAAAGGATTTGGATGTAAAAGAAGGATTTTAAGTGATTTCAAATTTGATGGATTTTGAATCCATCACAATAATTCTAGAAATGGCTCCAAATGGGAGCCAATGAATTTGAAATTCATTATAAGACGAATTTATCAAAAACTGAATTTGTTCTAAAATAGTACTATCTCGCGCCTAATGCATTTTCTGATAGTCTCATTTAATTATGTTTTTCCAGTATGAAATTCAAATACTTTTTATACGAATTCAAATAAACATATTTGTGATTCATGCTTATCCAAGAAAATCGAACAATTATCAAGTATATATTTAAAATAAAATGAATTAAAATTTAATTCAAATAAAATAACAAAATTAATATTTTATTTAAAATATTTATCATTTACTTTAATAACAATTAAAATTTTAGATTCAACATAAATTTTTTATAAAAACTTCCTTGCCTTGATTATACCAAAATTAATATTGAAATCAAACATATGCTATTTTTGGTGACTCGACATGGGATTAAGTAATAGTTAATAATATAGATTGACGGATACAACTTTCAATTATAGATTTCATAGTTATAAATTATAATAGTTACGATTTTCCAATGTGGAAGTAAGTCCAACGCATCTGCGACAAACAATCTTGTCATCAGATAATGACAATTTTTGAAAAATTGGACAATAAGCTGATCTACTACATTAAAGTGCAAATCATAAAGAAAAGGAAAAGAAAAGCAAGGCTAAAGAGTATCAAATTTAACTTCCCAGGGCTTGGATTACAAGCAAATTTTAGCCTCAGTTCATTAATTCCAACATGGATATGTTATGCAGGTGCTTGGTCAGTTTTGTTGGTCCATGAACAAGAAATTCTTGAGACACCTCTTTCATCGAGGGCCGATATTTCGGGTCAGGATTCAAGCAAGTCAATGCAATGTTCACTACTCGTACCACTTCCCATGCTAACCTCTGTTCTGCAGGTAGAGGCAACCTCTTGTCTAAAACAACTTGGACCATTATGTTTGGTGCAGATTTGCGTGTCAAGGAGTGAACCAAGTCCCCTGGATGGCTACCACAAACTGTTTCAAGAGCAACCATACCAAAACTGTAAACATCGCACTTTTCGTTGGCAACCATGGTGTACGCCAATTCTGCATATAAAAAGAATTTATGCACGGCACAAAAATGCACAATATGATAGAAGGTACAAAAAGATAAAATTGAGCAATGAATCAAATTTGGATAATATAGTTACAATTAATTTATACCTGGGGCAATATAACCCCGCGTCCCCGCGATTTGTGTTTGATTGGATGAGTCAGGATCGAATAATCTAGCAGTACCAAAATCGGATAAACGAGCTTTGAGCTTTGAATCCAACAGTATATTACCGCTAGAAACATCCCTATGCTGGATCGGTGGAGTACAATCGTGGTGCATGTAGGACAACGCATGAGCGACGCCTTTCACCACGTTCACTCTCTTTGTCCAATCCAACTCCAGAGCTTCAACTTGGTCCCTTAGGACACTCAACAAACTACCTCGCTCCATGTAATCATAGATGAGAAACATGCAGCGCCTGTGCAAGCAGAACCCAAACAGCTTCACAATGTTTTGGTGTCTTATCTCTGACAAAATCTTGGCCTCGTTTCTGAAACACTTATCATATGTTGGATTCTCTCCTTCGAATTTGTGTAACTTTTTTATAGCAACCACTCTTCCATTAGGAAATTCTGCTCTGTATACACTGCCATAGCCTCCAGTCCCAATACAGTAACTGATGTCAAAGTCTTCAGTTGCTTTAATAATATCTTCATAAGCAATCTTTCCATCAAAATTCCATACCTCGAGTATGTCTCCATGCTTATCAACAAGCAATTCGAGATTTTTTTCCTTTGCCTTGAATTTAAAGAGAAACAAACAACCACCGAGCAGTATGAAGGCCAATAGTAGTGCAATTGGAAGAAAGATCCTGATGTCGTTTTGATGTCTTGCTTTGGTGTGAAGTGGATCGTCAGGATGACAAGGAGGAAACCGCTTGCAGTATTTAAGTAACTTGTAGTTCGAAAGAAATGAAATTCTTTGAAATTTACACCAAATTTCAATCGAAATAGGACCCTCCAAAGCATTATAGGATAAGTCAATCGTGTTCAAATTTAGAAGAGATAGAGGGACTTCACCAGAGAGGTTATTATGGGAAAGACTAATGTCACAGCCATTAATTCCAAGGTCAGAAGGTATTTTGCCTGCAAGTTGATTTGAAGAAAGATCAAGATAGTTAAGGTGACTCAAATGGCCAAACCCATAGGGCATGAAACCATTTATCTGGTTGTTTGACAGGTCAAGTCGCTCTAGACTTTGTAGCTTCCCAAATTCAATCTGTATGTTGCCATTGATTTGGTTCGATGAAATGATTAACGAAGTCAAACCCGTTAATTTAAATAACGATGAAGGGATTGCACCCGTGATTTTGTTAGATCCAAGGTGAAGTTCAGCTAGTTTTGTTAGGTTTCCTATGTCTCTTGGAATTGAACCATTGATTTTATTAAGGGACAACCTTAGACTCTTCAAATTGGTTAGGTGGCATAAGGTTGAAGGAATTGGGCCACCAAAGCTATTGTTGTCCAACCATAGACTCTTCAAACTGGTTAAGTGGCATAAGGTTGAAGGAATTGGGCCACCAAAGTTATTGTTGTTCAGGTATAGATTAATTAGGTTGGACAAGTTTCCTATCTCCCAAGGAATTGGACCCTTAAAATTATTGCTTGCAAGGTCAATAGAAACTAGGTTGGATAAGTTCCCTATCTCTGCTGGGATTGAACCACCAAATCGACAATCAAAAGCCTCCAAATATTGCAATCTTGTTAATCGGGCCAAATTTGAAGGAAGAAAACCACTGAGGCAGTTTATGGTTAACTTGAGACGGACCAGATTCTTAAGATTTTCGATTTCAGAAAAAATGGACCCCGAAATACGGTTAAAAGATACGTCAAGTGTCTCTAATTTCGTAAGATTTACCAGTGAAAAGGGCAATTCACCTGTAAGTTCATTCCTTGACAATACGAGATCTGTTAGATTTGATAATGCGCCTACTGGAGCAGGGATACTTCCGCTGAGGTGGTTCCCGCTCAAGTCAAGAACTACCAAATTCGAAAGATTACCAATTTGCGGAAAAATGGAACCGACAATGTTATTGGAAGATATGTCAAGTGCCTCTAATTTCGTAAGGTTTACTAGTGAACGAGGGAGCTCACCCATAAGATTGTTGTTTGACAAATTGAGATAAATGAGTTCTGTGAGTGCACCTATTTGAATAGAGATGCTTCGTCTCAGCCCACGGCCAAATAGATTAATTCCGACCACGAGCCCAACGTTGTCACAAGTTATGCCATCCCACGTGCAATGACTAGTGGAGACGTTGCTAACATTGAAATGATCATCCCACCAACCAGTTGAAATGAGGGCCTTGGCTTCCAAATCAATTGATGAAGACCACGAATCTGCAGCAGCAGCAGCAAGTATTGTTTGTGACAAAATTAAGAGAACATAAATGCAAAGAGAAAAGAAAGAATCCATGATATTTGATGAGGAGATTAATAAGTTCGATTTATGTCGCCAATTAAGGATATATTGGTTCCCACATTAATTTGATATTTATAGAATAGACTATAGTGCTTATTAGTGAACCCCGTTTGTACCTTTAGTGCGGTTGTTGGAGTCTGGACCCACGCAAGATTGACTTCCGATATACATTAATTAATCAAGACGTGATACATGTTCAAAAAGTCAGTCAATTTGAAAACCACCCACATTGCAATATGTACTCAATCACATCTAGATGGATGTAATTCACTGCTTCCTCTTTAGGTTTTGTCATAACCTATTTCTATATTTTCAATTTGGACGTATCCAGGCAATTTCTCTTTGCTACACATTCACACTATAACAAATAGTCACTATCTCTAATATTATGGAAGTGCGGTGATTGGAACTGTAACTCATTAGTTGGGGTTTGAATCGATACTATTGAAATTCTGTGTTGAAACCCTCTTATCTTTTTTTTTTTCATTTGAGTGAGTGTGTATGTCTGTATGTGTGCATATGTGGCGTTCTGGTAGACATTTTATAACATATCCCGTGTTGAAAATTTTAGTAAATATGGATTCAAATGTAATAATCCATAATACGAAACATAAAAAATATGATTACTATGAATCGATTATGCACAGGATCTCTAGTAAATAACCAAATAACATTTTAACAGATATCACTAACCTTGAATCCTTGATCCACCAGAGATGAGGAAGAGAAGTGGAGCCTAGGGTTAGTGATCTTCTAAGTCAAGAAAAAACCGACGTAACTTTTCTGTATTCTCTCTCTTAGATGGAGTAGAAAGAAAAACATCATTATATTTTGGCCTAGGGACCACTCCCTAATAAGCGTGATGTCAAAACACTTTAATTATGGGCCCGTCAAACATAATTAAAGTGTAATTGAGCTTCTACACATATAAAAGGTCCCATACTCCCCATACTCAATCTGATATTTCTACGAACCCCATTAAACTTAATTTCTTAACGGATCATATAATTGAGCTCTTTTAATGGGATAGCTCACTATGTACAATATAATTAATATGTGGGACCACTAAAATAGAGAAAATCCCAACATCCCGAATTTTCGTTTGAATCATTTGGGGATTTAATTAACACAAAATGCACTCCATCTAAAAGAATTAAATCTAGAAACCAAAATATCATCATTAACTAATAGACACATTTTTAGACATTGAATAAATATTCATTTCCTTTCTTTTGCTATGAAAATGAACCTATAAGCGAAATACTATTTATCCTTTTCTTTTCTTAAATTATATGGGTCATTCACGAACCGTCTCTTTTTTTAATTTTTAATTAACGAATCATCTATTCCTTTTTTATTATTATTTTCTTAAAATGAATATGTAAATAAGCAAAAAAATATACAATATTGGACGTCTCTATCTATGACACACATGTTGTCCCTCAAAATCAGACCAAAATTAAGAGAAAACAAAAAAGAGGTGTCAATTATTTTTTTTAAATCTTAACAAATTCCTTTGTTTTCAATTAAATTAATTACAATAACATCTTATAAACTACTTCTATCTTATTTATGCAAACATTTTAATAAATTACTTTTAAAACTAAGATCCAATATCTTATAACTTTTAGGCTCATAAAATATCTTACACGATATAGAAATTTGTAAAATAGTTGAAACAAGCTGAGCCAAACATGCTCTTAGTTAAAATTAGAAGAATTTTTTAAAATCTTATAAATAAGTTAACAACTCTTTACTTGACAAAAAAAAAAAAACCTAATAATAAATTTCTAAAAATCTTATTTTACCAGTTTATAAGCTCAATATTTAAAAAATTGCCGAACATCTTGTGATGCCTTATAAGTTTAGTTCAAACATTTTATAAAATATTTTGATAAGCATATAAACTTAGCCAAACACATTCTCAAATCTTGTTTCGAGTACAGTTGCAAATGGCAACACATAAAATTTAAAAATAAAAAGTTGAACCACGAGGAGGCATTGCAATTGGCAGCCAAACCTTAAAATCATATTAAGAAATCAACAAATGGTGGATGGCACTCTGATGTGGAAATCACAAGGAGAAGTAAAAATTGGATTAATGTGTCTAATAAGGACATTGTTTAATCAGTACCCAAGTATAAAGAAAGTAATTCAAGGGAACAGGAAAAGAAAGGTTGGGGATAAGTAGAGTTGTAAATGGATAATCGAAAATCTGTTTATCGATTATATTTATATTTATTTATATGGTATATTATCCGTATCCGTATAAAGCAGATATTATCCTTATCCGATTACAGGTATCCAAGTAATAAATGGATACGGGTATGGTAATTACATATCTGCTATGTTTAATATTCGCTCCCAATGTATATCCGTTAGATATATTTATTTAATTATATCTGTTATCCATATCCGATAAATAATATTAATTTATTATTATTATTATTATTATTATTAGCACTAGCAGCAGCAACAACAGTTGTAGTAATAGTTGTAGTGTATATACATATATGCTAATCTCTTCTTATAGTAAAGTGGATAAAAAAAAATCTAATTTACTCATATCTCCATAAATTATAAAGAAATATAAATATAACTAAACATATTTTACTTATATTGATGAGCATATATTATATTTATATATGTGTGTGTATATGTATAAACAAAATTTTCAATTTGATTAATGAATGGACCAAACGTGATGTTAGTGTTGTTAACGTCGTTACTCCCGTGGACTCGACAAGCTAAAGTCTTTTGGAGCCATGCGAGATAGACTTCCAAGTCTTTTAGTAATATACTAATATTATTCTTTTGTCTAATTTAATAATAATAATAATAATAATAATAATAAATTAACTTCTGAATAATTGGCCGTCGAAGATTCAATTGGCAGCCGCAGGTGATAATTCTGAGATTAAATACACAAATACTACATTAATATGATCAGTAACAACTTATATTTTCATGCTCTATTTCTCTCTTTAATGCAATTTTTCCTCCACTTTTCTTAATTTACTTATCAGTATTAGATAATTCAATATTGTAGGATTACAACTTTAATGCTCTGTCCAATTGGATAGGGAAAAAACATATTAGGGGTAAAGTATATGTTAAACAATTAGTAATACAATAAAATTATCATTAGTAATATGTGACGACATTTTTACGACCATTATATGTGTATAATTGCTCAATTATATGTGTGTGTGTGTGTGTGTGTGTGTGTGTGTGTGTATAGAGAGAGAGAGATAGAGAGTTTGTTCTTGGTTCTTGAATGGCGTAGCTCGCATAACAATTCAGAGAATTGATGTTCAGTCTTTATTGTGGACTTCGTCCCCGGTTGAGGACAAATTGAGAGAGGACACTTACGTTGATGCTATTTGAATGAGTATATAGTCAGTTATATTCTGAATAAAGAAAATTTATGTTGCATAATAAAATAAAATACTAATATTCTAATATACAACATAATAATTTATGATTAAATCGAATATATACACAAATGAAAATAAAATGATGCAAGCTGGGACGGGATATATGTTAAAGTTGACATAGACCTTGACTTGCCCAGTCAACAAGTTTGCCTCTAATCCAATATTCATCTCGTTCGTCTATAACTGGAGAAATTTCTTGTTAGATCATGACAGGTCATGAAATTTCTCTTTTAGAAAAATTATAATTGGGAGATTACAAAGTTTTTAAATTGTTAATGAGGCAATAAATTTTAAATATGTGGAGACAAGTGATTGTTAAGTTTTTTATACTACTAAAAGATTAATTTTAAACTTCATTAGTTTTCTACTTTCAAATTTTTAACAATTTTGATCTAATTGAACACTATTTAATTTTTTTCATTTTAAATTAAATTAATAGATCTTTAATTTTAGAAAAATAATTGAATTGATCAATTCATCATATAACTGATGGGCCAAGAATAAATAAAGTACATATGTTTATATGTACATATACTCAATATATTTGGATGAATGCATGTTACTTATTCGATTATTCAATACATCATTCTTGGTGTAGCATCAACAAAACTTGATTAGTGTAACCAAAAAAAAAAAAAAAAAACAAAACTTGATTAGAAAAAGAATTCTCTACATTCTTATACCCTTGCATGTAAAATATTAACGCATGGCTAAAGTAGATACCCCAACGTAGAACCAATTTATAACTGACACTGTCCTTTGATTGTAGCGGCATCACCTCTTAATTACGTGAGAAATGCTGGGTTCAAACGAAGGTTCTAGCTCTCAACCTCTAATCAAAATATTCAAAGTACCCCAAAATTTGGGTATTAATTTGCTCTTCGTTTCAATAATTTTGAATGAACGAATATAGACATATCTCGACCTACTTAAAAATGTCACGCACACCATCTATAGTCATTTCCAATAGAATAAATATGAACATTGCATTAGATACTCAATCACATCTCACCTGTGCGCTTGAGGGGAAAATAGAAATGAGTGTATGTTGGCGATTAAATTTAGTCCAATCAAAAATTGACAAGTGTTAATTAAAATATTAATTATTAATTAAAATTTCTATTTATATTTTGAAATTTCTTTAATTTAATTTCAATATTAAATAGTTAATTTTAATTGATACTTTAATATTTATTTATCAATGAACAAGAAGCCATCAAGTGTCAATATGAAGTGTTTCGACCAATCAAATCAAATTGTGCAGCCCGGTAGTCTAAAACCAATCAAATGGTGACAAGTGGGGCGTCTGGTTATGTGGACCAATCAAATCATGATACGAAAATAATATTTTTGTCTTTACAAATAATTTATATTAAAGAGATAAATATCGAAGAAGTTGCTAGCAATCCGAAAACCCTGCATAAACGCTTATAAATAGGGATCACTTGAAGCTCAAAGAAAATCAGCAAGAAGTTCTCAAGAGCAAAAGAAGCCAAGAAGATCCCGAAGTTTTCTCAAGACAAGCTCAAGAATATTCGTGAGGATCAAAGGCAAAATTCCAAGCGTTCTTTGTGGAAGTCATCAAATCAAGGCGTTCAATCTGCGATCAAGGTGTTAAACTAGCGAATCTCCTAAATCAAATCCATGGTGTTTAAAGCGACGTGTAAGGTGTTCTTCTCAGAAATCATCAAAATGAGGCATTCGATCTGCAATCAATGTGTTAAACTAGCGAATTGGAGTTTTTCTCCAAGTCAAAGATAAGTCAAATCAATGGTGTTCTCGGCATCCTTCATAGTGTTCATCGAAAATTTCAGCGTTTGATTTGTAATCAAGCCACGAAACTTGCAAATCGCGTTATTGGGAGATTAAGTCAAATTCAAAAAAAAGAAGTAGGGGATTAGTCTTTTCTATAACGACCCCGGTATTTCATACTTGTTATAATTTACATATAAAGCATTTAATAGAAAATATTCTTAAATAGAAAACATAATATCATGATGGTACATCAAGATGCAAAATTCCGAATACAAAATATTAGTTTACAAAATAAATAAGGACAAAACTAGCAAAAATAAACAAGTACGCAACGAAAATTATTAGGTTTTTTCTTAATAAAAGGCTTCAAACTATTCCTTCTCTTCAACCTCATTAAGGCTAGCCTCGGGTTCATCCAAACCATCATATCAACACAATTAACACATAGTTGAGTAGAAATGTCACCTAATCACATAAGGTGCTCGTGTTTGTGCTTTGCACATAAACATATATTTTTACACTTTCCAACTTTCTCGTCACCTAACACTGACTCTCGTGACTACCCAGGCCGATATATACAACCAGCATGTTTCTCCCGCCTGCCTTATCCTCCAGTGGTCGTACCCCGGGTGTTACGCCTAATTTTCCTACGACCCGTTCTCTTATATAGAACATTCTGTCTACATAAGGGGGGATTAGGAGATGGAGGGAGTGAGAACTCTTACAGTCGGCTACCCCATTGGTATGTCCAGGCAGGACTCACCCAAACCATTCCGACATATTTTTGGGCTTGTTTCATATAATTGCAATTTATTCACATAAAGACAGAGTTGTGAAAGTCTTGCTTCCATATTTCAACATATTAGAAAAGAATATCATTAATGTAAATAATAGAAGATAATAACTCATAAACTTATTTAACATATACATATATATGTGTATATATATATATATATATATCTAAAGTATTAGGTTTAGACTAGAATATAATCAAAACATAAAGATATATATACATATATATATATATATATACCATATCTAGGTAAAAGAGGGCTTTTACCCTATTTTGATAAAATACATATATCTTGGTAAAATATATTTTTATAAAACTAAGATAATTTTATGAAAACTATTATATTTTCAAAAATATACCTAGGTTTTGGATAAGAGTTTTATAAAATTAAACATATATTTATAAGAGTATATACATAGAATATAACTTCTTTTGGTAATAACTTTTATGAAGGAATTTCTTGTAATTACCTTCTTAGTTGCAAACTCTAATCCCTATGGACATCTAGGCACATATTGACCACATAGCACTTTGTAAAAATCATATAATACTCACAAATTCATATGCTAACACATAATCATAACTAGGGATATACTAAGTATTTTTACTATTTTCATGACTTGATTTCAAGCATAAAGTGAGTATTAAACCTTAACTAACATAAACTCTTGAAATCAAAGAAACCATCCTCTCATTTATCATTACATAAGATAACTTGCACTCATATCAACAAATAAATTCATGCTAAAATAAAATAGCTCCTAAATTGAAGCATGGGAGCATGTTTGGCAAAAGCTCTCACCCAAGAGCATTAATGTTTGATTTTAACAAAGCTTTGGCTCATGAGTATGGAAGCTTGCCTTAGTAGAATTATCCTACTTCAAGAAATAAAGAAAAACTCCTACGTATGTAACTAGAGTAAGGTTTCTACCTTTTCTTTTTCTTTTTGAAAGTGTAGTGTAGGGAAAAAGGGTAGGAAAATGGTGGTTTTGGAAGAAACTTGAGAGTGTGTATGTGTGGTGTGGCCGGTTGGGTGAGGAAGGAATAAGGGTGGACTTGTGGTCTTGTTTATAGAAATAATAAGAAGTAGATTATTATATTATTAGGGTCAATTTTTATTAAATGACATTTTTACACCTAAGTTGGCTTATTAAATGAAATCTTCCACCTTTCATCCTTATGTGGAAGACTAATTAGGCTTTGATGTTATCCTACTGTATTATTCATAAGCTAGTTAAATGAGAACCATACATGAATAATTATTAATTGTGCATTAGGGAAGATTTTCTTGCAAAAATATCATAAAATATGATAAAATCTAGAATTTGTATTTGTATTAAATTAAAAATCCGAAAATTATGTTTATAAATCATTCAAATTTGAAAATCATATACATAATTTCAGGAAATATTTATGGTTTTCATAAAATTCAAAAATTATAAGTTTATTTGAAATTTATGGTTTATTTTTAGGAAAATTCAAAAATTAGGGAAATTAAATAGTAATTTTGAAATATATATCCAAGAAATAATAGTCTAGAATATTTAATTATTAATTATTAAAGAATAAAATACATTTTTGAAAAATATAATTTTGTAGAGAAGGTAAATTTCTAAATTCTTATAAATAAGAAATTAATCAGGAAACTTAATGATTTTAGCAAAATTATTTTTAATTGTAGGAAAGATAGCTAAATATAAAACTATATTTTGATGGCAAAGATTAATACACATTTCTAATAACAATACCAAGAGTTAAAAGTTCCAAGTATTCTTCCTTACCACATATTTCATGAAAATGACATAGGATGGATAATTAAAATTGAAGACATATTTAACTAATTATACGTCTAATTATTGATTCATTTTTGTTTTTTGTTTATATATATATACATAAAATTATTTTAGAAATGTGAAGTAAATAATTAAATCTAGTAAATGTATATTTTCTAATTTGGAATAAATATTACAATTATTTTTCAAAAATTGGAAGAAAATTAAAATTAAATTTCATGATATGGGAACAAGCATACCAATAATAAAATAACACCAATATGTTAGATTTCTGGGAAAAATTAAGAGATAATGATTTTTCGAAAAAAAAATAATGAGAAATTCATAGGTTTAAATTTCACTAATAATAAGTCATATTTTTATAAAATGCATGAAATGCAATGCACATTTATTCACAATAAAAGAAATCTTCATAAAATAATAATAATACTTTATAATTCCAAATTTTAAAATAATGGGGTTTACTGGGTCGTCACATTTTCGAATATTACTTTCCACTAAATCATATTTCTTTTCCTTTAAATTTGAAATATTTATCGAATATTTTTCTTGTCTTGTAACTTGTATTTGCAGACTCCTAATTTTGTGTGAATAGTGTATTTGAGATTTTAGTAAAAAAATATGATCTAAATTTATAAGACACTCATATCTAAAAACTTAAAAATCATTTCGCTTCGTCATTTAACAGAATAGACAAAGAAAAAAAAAACTTCTATTGAGTTATTACAACTTTTTAATGATTATAATAATGAAACTTTTGTAAATTAGTGTCTGTTATCTCATCTAATATTCTTAAACCAGTTTAAATACAATCACTTATTTTTCGAGTCAACAACAAGGACAGAACATTCGAAAGAAGAAGAGACTAACATAAAATATTTAAACTATAAACAACTGAAAATTTGTAACAGTAATTCTTTTCGCTTCCTCTTTAGTTTTGTCATTAATAAATCAGCGTAACCAATTTTTAGTGCATAATAATATTTATATGGAACAGAAATTAATAGTGATTTTGAAGCATAATATACAATATATGCCATTAAAATGATTTTTGACCCTACTCTTAGAGACCTTGCCTAGATATTTTTCAGGCAATTCACTTATGTAGTGCAATATAAAGTTCTGTAAACAGTAATTTTGAAAGAGTTTCGTAGGGACTTCTTTATGATAAAGTAATATATATAATCCAAAAAGCTTAAAACCATCCAAGTAAGCATATATATGAACAACTTAATTTAACTCTATTTTGGCTCGTACAAAAGTAAAATATTTTTTATATGACTTTAAATAAGCATTTTATTATTCATGTTTATCCAAAGAACACTTATCCAGTATCTAAAATAAAACTGATTAAATTTCAATTCAAAATGAAATAACAAAACTAATTTTTTTTGATTTACAATATTTTTCTTTTACTTTCATTTCAAATAATTAAAATTATTTGTCACTTAACCCTACAAAAAGTTTTTAAAAGTTTCACATATACCTTGATTACACCAAAATTAATATTTAAATTCAACATATTCTGCTATTAATTAATTTTTTTAATATACTTATTTATCAAATTTATGTTATAGAGAAAGTTAATTTATTTTTATCCAATTATTTGTTTTAATAAAAATTTATAAATATACATATATATGCGTGTGTGTGTGTATAGAAATATTTCCCGTGCCCTGGCACCGATGAAATACTAGTAGAGAAAGAAAAATGGAGGACTCTTTAAATTTATAGAGGGCTTTCTCTATTTAACCAATGCTTTAATTTAAATTAAACAATGGATCTAATTATATTAGATTAATATTTTACACAATGAATTTGTTTTATTTAAATTGATATATACAACTCTTTATTTTATTTCATACTCAATAATAATAGTTAATAACGGGGCACAAATGATATAGTATAATGTTCTAGATTTATAGTTTAGGCTATTTAATAGGAAATAATATTTATTCAAGGCCTTTTAGGGATTTTAAAATTAAGAGTCGGACTTCAAATTAAACATTAGATGAAATAAATATCATGATTATGAATAAAGAGTATTTTGGCGGACATTTTCGGCTGAATTTCAATGGAATTTTCTGCCAAAAATTTAAATAATAAATTAAAAAGTAATTTTATTAATTTTCAGCATAAATTTCAACCGAAAATTAAAAAAAATAAAAATTATTATAATTTAATATTTTCGGCAGATTTTCTGCTGAATTTTCTGTCAAAAATTTAAATAATAAATTAAAAAATAAATTTATTAATTTTCGGCGGATTTTTGATAGAAATTTCCGCTGAAAATTAAAAAAAATATTATAATTTAATAGTTTCGTCGGAATTTTTCGCCGAAAATTTAAATAATAATTTTAAAAATAACTTTAATAATAATTATTATAATTTTTAAATTTTTTTTTTGCTTTTAAAAATTAGTATAAATAAATAATTTATAGTAGATTGTATTAACTTTTAAGTAAAAAAAAATACTAAATGTTAAGTTTTTTTTTCGGATCATGTTTACCTTTCTATTTTATTTGAAGTTATTTTTCGTTGTACGTTTTCTTATATATATTTTATAAATAGTATTCAATAAATGTGTCAAATTAAGTGTGTGTTTATTATATGTGCCATGCAAATTTAGTATTGTGTTTATTATGACTTATTATAGCTTTTATTAAAAAGTCGATTTTTTTAAAGGAAATAGTAAATTATATTAACTTTTAATTAAAAAAAATACTAAATGCCACATTTTTTTTGTAATCATGTTTGCCTTTCTTTATTTTTTGAATTTATTTCTCGGTGTACATTTTGTTATATATATTTTATAAATCGTATTCAATAAATGTGACAAATTAAGTCTGTGTTTATTATATGTGCCGTTTTCTTGAGGGATTGTGTTTATTATGACTTCATATAGCTTTTATTTCGATAACTCTCAGAACAAATTAAATATGTCTATTATATTAATTATTATTATTTAATAGAACAAATATGTCTACTTATTATGACTTATTAAAACAAATTAATATGTATTATATGTATTAGGACTTACTAGAACAAGTTGTTCGGACTACATTAGGATCAATATAATAACTTAATTTGATATATATAATTCTGATTAAGGAACAAGCAATGTTGAAATATATAACGAGGAAATAACTTTTACATGTTTAGAGATTATGAACTATTCTTACTGGCCATAATACATATCATATCGTTTAAATTAATTAGTTATGGCATAATGATTAACTAAATAGATTAATAACATTAATTATAAAACTATTTGTCAAAAGTACCCATACAAGTAATTAATTAATAAGTTATTGCAATATTTCAATTTTAAAAATTTACATATTAAAAGTTATATAATTTTAAAGACATTATGAAAATGGCTAATGAATTTTCTCCCGGGATTGTAAGGTAGATATATTTTTATGGGTTATGAAAAATATTTCTAAAACTACGTATTTTATGTAATGAAGAAAGCAATCAAATTAGAAAATAATGATTAAAGAAATAGAGTATTATTGAATTACTAAGTTTGTAACACTTGTTAAAAATATTTAGACATAAGCGATTAGCAAACTTGTCAAATTACTAAACGGTTCGTTACAATACAAGATTTATATATATTATTTTATTAATAACGTTATAATTTTTAAAAAATAATTTAATTATTTTTGGTAGAATTTCCGCAGAACTTTCGTCGAAAATAAATAAATTTTTTAAAAAATAATTGTTTTTCGTCTGAATTTCGACGGAAATTCAATCGAAAAAATCAAAAAAAAAATTAAATTCTATTTTTCTTATTTTCGACAGAATTTTCGCTGAAAATAATTAAATTATTTTAAAAATAAATTTATTTTCGACGGAATTTCGACGAAAATTCCGCCGAAATAATCAAAAAAAATTAAATTCTATATTTATTATTTTCGGCGGAATTTCGGCAAAAATAATCCCGATTTAAAAAAAAAAATAGCCTAAATCCCCTTACCCCTTCTTTTTTCTCATTCTTTCTCCCTCCCCTCACCCCCATCCCCGCGCCGCCCTCCCCCAACCCGGCGCTGCCCCTCCCTCACCAAGCCCACACCGCCCCTTCCCCACCTCTCCAGGCTCCTGCACCCACGTCCACCCCACCCCCTGCCCCGTACCCCACCACGCCCCCTGCGCCCACAGCCGCCACCCCCTTTTCTTCATGAAAAAATTGTAAGTTTTTATATTTTTTTCATTTTTGGCAAAAATTAAATTTTGTTAGTAGTTTATTTTAATTTGTGAATTTATAAAGATATGTTGAATTGGGTGTTTGATTATTTTGTAATATTTGGAATTTTGTATTTGTTGTAGGTAATTGATCCTATTTTGAGTCTTGGGTTTACTACTTTACAAAGGCAAGTACGACTAACTTTGAAGTATATATATGTATATATGTATAATTAGATAGTTCATAGATAATAGGTTAGTCCGTGATGTGGGGATGGAGAACGAGAATTGGGGGAAGGGGTGGAGCCTTTCCATTGCTTGCTGTTGGTTTTTCTGTGTTTGTGTGATGTAGAGAAATAAGGGGATGATACATATTCGATGTATATATATATATAAATAATAATATATTTTGGTCTTGTATGTCTATTGATTTTCAATGTATACTTTATTCATTTTGTGTTTATGGAATGAAGTGATTGTTTGGTGAATATGGAATGCTTGTTCAATGTTGGTTGTACGAATCGATCCGTAATACTAAATTAAGCATGTTTGGTTTAAAAAATTAATAATGATTATTCGGTTATTTGTTTAATAAAATTATTAAAACAATAAACTCATAAACTTAAGTGGCGCATGTAGATGGATATTTCGAAACACAAAACCTGGATGTATACAATGACTTATCCTAATCGAGGAGGGCTTTTACCAGCATATTATGATGGCGTTATGAACTTTATAGAACACACCAAGAGTTGTCCGAACTATATTAAGTATGGCGAAATTCGGTGTCCTTGTAAGAAATGTGAGACAAAATGTCTTTTGTTAAAATTGGACGATGTTGCAGTACTTTTGTTAACGAATGGTTTTAAACCAAATTATTGGTATTGGATTGAGCACGGTGAGGCCCAACCCTCTGTAGTATTCCTTGACGAATCAAGTAGTGGTATAAAAAATGACCCATTGCAAAGATATGTTGAAATGTGTTTTGATGCTGCTAGGCAAGAAATACCCAATGATTTTGTGGAGCGGCCTAATCCTGAAGCTCAAACTTTTTTTGACCTTTTGAATAAGTTTAACCAAGAGGTGTGGCCTGGATGTCTAGACCATTCTCCACTTTCTGTTGCTGCAAGGTTGTTGAGCATAAAAAGTGATTACAATGTAGCACAAGATGGACTTGACGAAATCATCCAATTGATGTCAAAAGTAATGCCTGCTGGTCATAAAATGCCCACAAATTTTTACGAGGCACAAAAATTAGTGAAAAAGTTGGGTTTGACAAGTAAGAAAATAGATTGTTGCATAAGTGGTTGCATGTTATACTATAAAGATACTACTGACGCGGTGAATTGTACGTTCTGTGGTGCGCCAAGATATCGTGATAATGGGGGGGGTGTGCGTGCAAAACAAGTCCCGCTAAATAGGATGCATTATTTGCCTCTTATTCCACGACTGAAACGTCTGTATGCATCTTCGAGTTCAGCACCTTACATGAGATGGCATGCAAAGCATCGACGACCTAATGGTGTTACGTGTCACCCAGTAGATGGGAATGCTTGGAAAAATTTTGATGAAGTATATCCCGATTTTGTTAGTAACCCTAGAAATGTGCGGCTTGCTTTGTGTGCTGATGGGTTCACGACGTATTCCCAATCTGCTGCGTCATACTCTTGTTAGCCAGTAATCGTTACGCCGTATAATTTGCCTCCTGAAATGTGTATGACATTGCTATACATGTTTCTAAAATGCATAATTCCTGGTCCTAAAAATCCGAAAGTGAAAATTGATGTATATTTGCAACCACTAATTGATGAGCTAAAGGTATTGTGGGAAGATGGTTTGTCCACGTATGATGTACATGCAAAACAAAGTTTTTTATGCGTGTTGTATTAATGTGGACTATCAATGATTTTCCGGCTTATAGAATGATGTCAAGATGGATGACCGGTTGTAAACTAGCTTGTTCATATTGTATGGGCTACAACAAAGCATTTACGTTGAAGTACGGATGAAAGAATACATGGTTTGATTGTCATCGAAGATTTCTACACATAAATCACCAGTACAAAAGAAACAAGATTAACTTTAAAAAAAATCTAGTCGAAAAGGATCCTCCTCCTCCGAATCCTACACGGGATTTGGTGTGGAATGGTGTTCAATGGTTGCCAAAAATAACAGAACAACCATTTATGGGAAAGCCATCTAGCTATGGTGTGAACATAATTGGACGAAACAAAGTATTTTTTGGGAATTACCTTATTGGAAGCATCTCTTGGTACGACATAATTTGGATGTAATGTATATTGGGAAGAATGTGTTTGACAATATGTTTAACACTGTTATGGATATACAAGGTAAGACTAAAGATAATGCAAATGTAAGGCTAGATATGCAAGAAATGTGTAGGCGACCTAAGCTATAGCTGGTCCTAAAGCCCAATGGACAATGGGGAAAACCAAAGGCGAAGTATACCTTTACTCTTGAACAAAGATGGATGATTTGTGAGTGGATTAAAGAACTTCGAATGCCGGATGGTTATTCGTCTAACTTGAGTCGCTGCGTTGACTCACATCAAGCAAAGTTGCATGTCATGAAGAGTCACGACTGCCACATTTTTATGGAATAGTTGTTGTCAATTGCCTTTAAAGAGTTATCCGATGAGGTCTGTAAACCACTTGTTGAATTAAGTAAGTTTTTCAGGGACTTATGTTCTAGCATATTAAGGCATGCCGATTTGGACAAGATGGAAGAATTCCTGTCATTATGTGTAAATTGGAACACGTTTTTCCACCTAGTTTTTTCGATGTGATGGAGCATTTGCCAATTTATTTGATCGAAGAAGCAAGAAATGGTGGCTCGGTTCAATTTCATTGGATGTATCCATTCGAGAGGTAATTCAATAACACCATAAAATTCATTGCATTTTTTTTAAAATATGTTAATGAAAATTCATGGAATTGATGTTATTTTTTAATTTCAAACAGGTATCTAGGAAAAATTAAAAAAACAGTCAAACAAAAAGCCCAAGTCAAGGGTTCTATATATGAGGCATATTTGTGTCGTGAAACAACTCATTTTTGTTTGTTCTACTTTAAATCACACGTTCGTTCATTAAGAAATAGAGTTGGAAGGAACAACGACGGTGGCATAGATGAATCTATTCTACCTATGTTGTCAGTTTTTAATCAAGTGGATCATTTGCAAGGTAAATATGTAGAACGTTATTTCGAACATGATACAGAATATAGAGCTACGAGACACCATATCCTTTTGAACTGCGAAGAAGTTGAGCCTTACATCAAGTAAGTATGAAACATATGTTTTTAATGAAATATTAACAAGCCTTTCATAACTAACTACATAAACAATTGCAGTTATTTTTTATCATACTTCCGAGTTGGTGATGCTGAAGCTAGTGACCGTCTTGAATCAGAATTTGATGAATGGTTTAAGTCATACGTAAGTATACATATTTACATATTTTTGTTAATATGAAGTTTAACCAAAATTTAATAATGCAAACGAATATTTATCCTACAAGTTCATAATCCAGGAAATGGGATTATAGATCTATTCTTAAATCAATTGGCTTGGGGTCCTAATATGAAAATGAAAACATATCATACATACTTTGTCAACGGTTTCAAGTTTCACACTTCCTCGTGGTGTCAAGGAAAAAAGACATTGAATTGCGGGGTTTGGGTGAAAGAAAGTTATGAGGATGTTGCCGTTGAGAATGACTACTACGGAACTTTGAATGAAATATTAGAGTTGGAGTACATTGGTGAGCCAATAAAAGGGTTGTTTTATTCAAATGTGAGTGGTTTGATCCCACACCTCGAAAAGGAACTCGTATAGTACATCCAGAATGTGAAATTGTTGAAGTAAAACAATCAGGGAGGTATAAAAAATACGATCCTTTCATAATCGCACAACAAGCCCGGCAGGTATACTTTGTTAGGTATCCCAGGAAAATTCATGAGAAAATGCGATGGCTCGCTGTCATTAAAAGTAAAGCAATTGGCCGCGTTGATGTTGAACACACGTTGGAAGTCGCTTACCAAAATGACGAGGGGGCAAATGTGCGAGACATCACTGCTGATGACATTGTAGACTCTATGTGCGACCAAAATATGACATTAATACCTATTGATGAAGAAGAGCCTAATCAGGTTATACATACTGACGAAGAAGATGACGATACTGAAGAAGTTGATAGTGTTGAAGTTGAAGTGAGTGATGCATAAATTATGATGCATTGTAAGAAAAAATTTATGTGGATTTCATAAATATATGTGCTTAACAAATTTCATTGTGACTTGAACGAGTCAAAATACGTTATTGCACTTAATTGGATATATGCGTAATTTATTTACATCGGCATATAATTGTATTATATATTATTTGATAATAAAAATTTGTACTTCACTTTCAATCATCTAGATGCGGCGTGGAAAAATAAGATTTCGTATGGTAGATCAACTGATAGGCCGACATCTAATCCGGGTTCTTCTTCATCCTATCGAGGCACCTCCCCAGGGTCCCTTTCAGGCTCTTTCCCTTCTTATAATTCCACTCGCATAGGCCATAGTCCACCACCAGACATTCCAATGCAGTTTATGCCGACTCCTTCAATACCTTGTGGCCATAGTCCACCTGTTACATCGCATCTTCCTAGCCCGCCGCTACCCCAGCAGCAACTACAACTTGAGGATAATGAGCTGACTCAAGCCGATATAGAAGGAATTCAAGACACGTATACGATGCCTACACCTCCACCTGCACCCGGTAGTAAGATTACAGTGACACCAATTGGTCCGAATTGGTTAGTTTTTTTTAAATTTACGTTGATAATACAACAAATGGAAATGACAATAAATCGTATATGTTAATAAATTTTGAACTCTCATGTAGTTTTACTCCCGGCAAAAAGGGTGGTGTGCACATTATGAATGTTATAAAGAGCCAGTTGGACAAACCATACTTTAGTTATGGCAAGGTTCGTGAAAACGCTCGGTTGCGATGGTTCGGTGAATGGCAGGTAATTTAATTGAAATTGTATAAGCCTAAATTTTGAAGGAATGAGTATTTTTCATGTATATTTGAGTATTTCATTTTTTTTATATGTTTGAGTGATAAAGTATTATTTTTTTTTTGTTAGAAATATGTTTGTTTTAGGTCGGAGGATACGGGTATATGAAGATAGCTTTTGACAATCGTACAGCCAAAAAAATGATGGACATGTATCGAGACGTTAGAAAAGTAATTGCGCTGGGGGAAGGCCGTCCACCGTGGCTCGCGAAACAATATTTCATGATTTGGCCACGTATTGGGGCACACCTAAATGGAAAAAGAAGAGTGATTAGAACATGATAAATAGGAACGTCGGTGGAGGTTCGTTGTATACCAGTGGGGTCAAATCTATTTATGAGCGTTGGATGGACTTAGTAGGTACCTTTTCGTATTTGTTTTTGACGTACTTAATAGATTTAACTCTTTCTTTTAATTTAATCTCCTTTTTGTAGGAGGGGAAGTTAAAGAGGACTGCTCTTAAAAGTGAGGTCCTTCATGATTGTTATACGAGGAAAAAAGATAAGGGACCGGATAAAAAAGCAGGCATATGGGTTCACCCGAGGCCACAACAAGTTCATGTAACTTAGATTTGTTTAACGTAAATAAATTTTTTGTTTGAATTGCTAACATAAACTAATTACAATTGCAGAATAATTTTCACAGTCTAGTATAGGGTCGTCCGGATATGCAGGACGCTGACTTATCTGATCTCTCCACGCAAGAAAGCATGAACGAGTTGTTTGATCAGGCTGCCTGTGCGCCTACCAAAAAGGGTCGAAAGTACGAGCAAAATTATCAAACAACATCGACATCCTGTCACTTTAATTTTTCTTCGCCCGGCAGTTCGTCAAGCCAATCCGACCCGACGGTGTTGCGGTTAGAGAACTGAGTCGATCACCTAACCTAACAGAATACACAAATCATGGAAATGATGCATCAAATGATCACGATGATTTCGCAGAACAAAACAAGCGGCTCAAAGCAACCAACTCATGCCCCTCCGCCGACTCAGTATGTTGCTGATGATGAAGACGACGACTCCGATGAGGAAGATTATAATTAGTATGAACTTTCATTTAAAATAATTTCGCTTCTTATGTATCATGCAATATTCGACGGATTATGTTTTTTTATATATTTGGATAAACTATATGGGGTTTGCTAATATATATGTGGATTTTAATATATTTGATATGTTATTCATTCATATATTCAGATTATGTGATTAGTATATATATGCTCAATATTTTTATTATAATTGTGCTTATAACAACGAAGAAAAATATAATTAATTTGAATATTTTTGAAAAAATATAATTTCAGGGCCGAAATAATATTTTATTTTAAAATATCTTTTAATTATTTTAGGGCCCAAAAAAAATATATTTATTAATAAATATTTTTTTAAAAATTATTATTTATTTTCCACGGATTTTCGGCGAAAACTCTGCCGAAAAAATAAATATATTTTTTAAAAATATCATTTTTTTCAGTGGATTTTCGGCGAAAAATCCACCGAAAAAATAAATATTTTTTTAAAAATAATTTATCTTTTCAGCGAAATTTTAGCCGAAAATCCGCCAAAAAAATAAATATTTTTTTTAAAATTATTTTTTATTTTCGGCGGATTTTCGGCGAAAATTCCACCGAAAAATTATATATATATATATATATATTTTAAACATTAATTATTTCCGCCGAAAAGCAGATCGTGTCTACTGAAATTCCGCCGAAAATTGCATTTTTTGCCAAAAATCTGCTGAAATTCCGCCGAAAAAACCGTATTTTCTTGTCGTGTTTATAGTATTAAAATTTTGTCATACCAAAAAGTTAATAAATAAAAAATAGCTAACGATCTTTTTCAAGCCATCCACTACAGTGAAGAAATAATTTATTAAATAGATTATTCTTTTATAACACTCTTGGATATCAATTGTAAAATGATTTCCTTCTCTAATAACTTTAAACCCGTTAGACCGATTTACTATATCTTTCTCATTGTAATTTGTGGAGTGATTCATGAAAAAGAAAAAAAATACATAGACCAATTACAAAACGTGACTAAATTTATGGGGTATTATGTTACCATTTAACACGACTAAACTTATTGAGTATTATGTTACCATTTATCAAAAAATTATTATTAACACTCAAATAAATAACTGAAATTTGCATTTAGTAGAGTTAAAAAATTATCAACATGTATCTTATATGATTGTAAATAAAAGATGACTCATAGGTAGAAATTAAAATTATTTTTAACTAATTACTTCGAATTGGAAAAAGGAAATATAACATTATATCATATTTTAGTGAATAAATGATAAGGTAGATATAGAAAGCTTAAAAAATATGTAGACGACAAAACGAATATAAAAAAGTTATAAGTGGAGAACTTATGTTCCACAAACTTCACATTGAATGAGGAATCAATTAGGAAAGCAAGCCAATAGAGCAAATCTCATAAAGAAAAATACATATGCATCCTACAAAATTGTATGATAAAATTAGTATGAGAAATTATTTGAAGAAATTTATTATGAACACATATAGCTTATTTATTAGCTTTGATTTTATTTATTTAATTTACATATTCAAGTTCTCATTTACTTTTCTGGTTATGGATTAGGACATTTAGTGCGGATGCGCTAACTTAGAGCAAGCACCACTGAATTGGCTTGGAAATATCGGAGTTTTAACCTACAAGTAATAAGATTCGAGCATATATTCTATAAGTTCTTTTCAAGATCTTAACTTAATAGCAATATGTTGATTTTGACAATCGCCTCTTTTGTTGGAATTGTATGAAAGTTCTTGCTAAAATCAAGTATCAACAGCTTATAGTAATCCAAGAAAGCATAATATTAACAACTTTGCGAATACTGTTACACCGATGCATAGTTGCTGCTTTAATGTTGTCAATTAGAACATAAATCAACCATAGAATAAGTTGGTTTTAGATATTCACATTGTATGATATATTAATGCTAGGTCCAATGAACTCCACAATCTAAATTTGTCCCCTAAGGGCCATGGTTTCCATTAAAATACAACTCAAGTACGACTTCTTAGGCCACAGACTCCCAACCCAGTTTTTGCAGACTGATTTGAATCACAATATGAATCTCATGGGCAACTTTTACGAAAAATTTTATACAATTGGACTAAATTCCATATTCCTACATTTACATAAGGGAACTACATGCAAGTTTTTGTATTATTAGAATTCAAATTGAAAAACTGGTTTTACCCAGCAAGATTATGGTTTAAACATAGAGAAAAAAACAAATTCTAATTGTACTCAACTTCTAATTTATACATTGGAATTCACTACAATCTATTGGTTTGAACTGGCCATACAAAGAGAAGATTGAAATAACTTTTTGGTAATCACGGGGATTAATAAGATTATCTTTTTACAAATTTAGAATGTTCCATTTAATAAAAATACATAAAAAAATTTCTAGATAACTTACCAAATAGTATAATTTTAATGATTTTCTATATTGTACTAAATACTAATACAAGCTTTAGAATTTTAATAATTTCTTTATGAAAAGATACTTTAAATTTGGCTAAATATGGGCCTACGAAGCCCAATTGTTAATTGATGTATTGACTCGCTTACAGAAGTCCAAGTAGAACCTAATGGGCTCACCAATTGTTTGGATAAAGAAAAGAAAGCAAAAAAAAAAAAAAGAAGTATAGTTTACATACAAGCTTAAAAAAGAAGTATAATGACATACAAGCTTGCATGCTTACATACTGTGCAATTTATGTAACAATATTGCTCACTGTCCCTAAAAAAAATCTAAAAAAAATATTTAGAACATTAAGAGAAATTTTTGTTGTCATCAAACCGATGTGTCTAATATTTAATATTTCTAGAATGCAACACAATTTTCATCACATCATATAGAGATAGTAATATGCTTCACTCTCAATTACTCTATTATAGCATTTTGTTATTAAGCCGTCTACTTTGGATATCGCATCAAATTATATTATATTTTGCAGTTTAAAGTTTTCATTGTGAGTAATTTGTAACAAGCAATCATAACAATATGGTGATGCATCAACAAGCCTCGGGATTGACTAACTCAGGTAATAGTAATATAATATTAATAGTAATTTACAGCTATACTTTTTTACTCAAAGCATAATATTGTCTATATAATGTATTGAGATGCATCCCGAAAGATACAATTAGACATGATGAGAAAGAAATATGCTAGCCTAAACACAATGGAGAAGCAAGAATATATTGGAAAAGTCAAGGAACGTAAAAATACAAGGAACACGATTAATCCAATAATTGAAAGAAAGAGCACACGATACCAAAACTTGAATGAGGAAGAAAAACAAAATATATTCAACATGTTGGTGAATTATGAAAGCAAAGGAAGAGTGGCGTATCCTCATCAATTTTAAACTTGAATACAACAAAATTGGCTTCCCAAAGTTGCAAACACTACAAGAAAAAGCTCAATTTTCGGCGGAAAATTAAAAAAAATAAAAAATAATAATTTTTAAATTTTTCGGCGGATTTTCGGCGGCATTTCCGCCGAAAAATTTAAAAAATTAAAAATAATTAAAAAATAATATTTTTTAAATTAAAAATAATTAAAAAATAATAATTTTTAAAATTTTAGGCGAATTTTCGGCGGACTTTCCGGTGAAAAATTTAAAAAATTAAAAATAATTAAAAAATAATATTTTTTAAATTAAAAATAATTAAAAAATAATATTTTTTAAATTAAAAATAAATAAAAATAATAATTTTTAAATTTTTCGGCGGATTTTCAGCGGAATTTCCGCCGAAAAATTTAAAAAATTAAAAATAAATCAAAAATAATATTTTTTAAATTAAAAATAATTAAAAAATAATAATTTTTAAATTTTTCTGCTGATTTTCGGCGGAATTTCCGTCGAAAAATTTAAAAAATTAAAAATAAATCAAAAATAATATTTTTTTAAATTAAAAATAATTAAAAAATTTTATTTTTAAAATTTTTCGGCGGATTTTCGGCGGAAATTCCACCGAAAAATTTAAAAAATTAAAAATAACTCAAAAATAATATTTTTTAAATTAAAAATAATTAAAAAATAAAATTTTTTAAAGTTTTCGGCGGATTTTAGGCGGAAAATCCTGCCGAAAATTCGCCGAAAATTTAAAAAAATTAAAAATAAATAAAAATTAATATTTTTTAAATTAAAAATAATTAAAAAATAAATAAAAATTAAAAATAAATATTTTTTAAATAAAAAATAATAATAATTTTATATATTTTTAAAATATATTAAAATTTAAAATTTTTATTTTTATATGAATTATTTTTATAAAATTATTATTATTGTTGTTATTATTATTATTATTAGAAAGAAATGAATTTTTGTATGCTATATATATGTATATAATATTATGTATTATATATATAAATTTTCAATAAATAAAAATTTGAGTTATTTTTATACAATTATTATTATTATTGTTATTATTATTATTATTAGAAAGAAATAAATTTTTGTATGCTATATATTGTATATAATATTATGTATTATATATATAAATTTTCAATAAATAAAAATGTATTATTATTATTATTAATTATTTTTATTTGAATTGTTGTATGATATAAATATATAATGTAACGAATTATGACAACAAAGTGAACATAGCTCAATGGTAAGAGAGTTGTTTGCCAACCGAGAGGTCGAAGGTTCGACTCCCAGCGGCCCCAAAAGTTGGGATAATATCACGTGCGTGCACGCACGCGCGCGCGAGCTGGGGCGAGGTCCCGTGTTCGACTCCTAGGTTGGGCAATTGAAAATATATTTCCAAAAAATTAATTTAAATTTCGGCGGAATTTCCCGCCGAAAATAATTTAATTAAAAAAATTAATAAATAAATAATAATTTCGGGGGAATTTCCTGCCGAAAAATTTAAAAAATTAAAAAAATATATATATATTTTTCCCGCCGAAAATCCGCCAGAAAATCACTAGCGACGAAGGTTTTTTCGGGAGATTGAATCCGCTGAAAATCCGCCGAAAATCCACCGAAATTTATTTTTTCCGCCGAAAATCCGCCGAAAATTTCGCCGAAAAAACTGTGTTTTCTTGTAGTGAAAAAAAAAAATGCAAAAGTCACTTGGCTTCTTAGAGCTCAAATGATTCCATATGAATGGAGAGGTTAGTTAAATGAACCTTCACAAGAGGAATCAATATTTATCTTTTTAAAACTTTAATACAAATAGATACATTTGATTTGTTCTTTTTTTCTTACCCTTGTAGGTTCAATTTGTTACAATCAAGTATGCTAAAAAATGCATGATCTGAAAAAAGTACCCAATTGCATTCATTGTGCCGTTGTAAGATTTAAATACGAGCCTCCAACTTTTTTGCTGTGATAATGAAAAAATAAAACTTGCACCTTTACAAAATACTGATGAATTATATGAATTATTTATTTCTTAGTTAGAACAAGCCATAGAATTTCAAAGCAACTTCCGTCCATTCAATTCCATAGTCTCTTTTGCTTTATTTGATGTGAAATTACACAAATTGCTAGCATTTGCAGGACGAGGGGTTTATACCTTCCGAGCACAAGGAATGGTCTATCATGACCTTCGGGATTCACAATAGGAAAAACGCCGTTTTCCGGCTGAACTATTCTGGCGGAATAAAATCAGGGGAAAATCAGAGGATTTCCGGGGGGCAAGCCGGAAAGCAACAAACCGGGGGAAATCCGAGGGAAATTTCCCCCGGTTTTGTTTTTAAAATTTTTTTAATAACAAACCGGGGGGAATTTGGGGAAAAATTTCCCCCGGTTTTTTTTTAAAATATTTTTAAATAAACACCGGGGGAATTTTGGGGGAATAATTCCCCCGATTTTTTTTAAATTTTTTTTTTTTTGTAAAAAACTGGCAGAACTTCCGGGGGAATTATTCCCCCGGTTTTTTTTCAAAAATTTTTAGTACAATTTCGAGGGAAAATCGGGGGATTTTTTCCCCCGAGTTTTTTTGCGATTTTTTTCCATAAGAAACCGGCAGATATTCCGGGGAAAATATTCCCCAGGTTTTTTTTAATTTTTTTTAATACTAATCCAGGGGACAATCCGGGGGAAACATTTCCCCCAGTATTTGTTTTTCGATTTTATAAAAATAAACCAGGGAAAATCCGGGGGAATTTTCCCCCGGTTATTTTTCAATTTTTTTACATAAATCCGGGGGAAAATTCGAGGAAAATATTCCCTCGGTTTGTTTTTAAAAAAAATTTATATGAAACCGGGGGAAAATCCGGGGGATATTTTCCCCCGACATTTTTTTTCGATTTTTCTAACAAATAAACCGGGGGAAAATTCGAGGGAATTTTTCCCCCTTTTTTTTTATTTTTTTATACAAAACTGGGGAAAATCTGAGGGAATTTTCCCCCATTTTGTTTTTAAATTTTTTTAAATTTTTTCCTCGAATTTTTATATAATTTTGTAATAAATAACTATGGAAAAATCGGGGCTTATTTTTTTTTAAATGTAGTTAATTAATTGTTTGAATTGTTTTAGGGTGTATTTTTATATTTTCCTTTAATTTACAATAATAACCAAATAAAATGAAAGATAATTGTGTAAAAAAATATTTTTTCTTATTGTGTTCTTTAACTAACTAACAAGGTAGAGAATTTTAAAATTTTTGTAATTTCTTTTCATTTCCTTAACAAAACTTAAAACTTATAATCAAACAAAGCTTACCACTTTTTTTTGAGTTTGTCATGATTTCGCCATATGATCGCATATTAGAGAATTGTTCTTTTATTGATTATAAATGATCGACCTTATCATCTATTTATTTATATTACCTCCTTAAATGGATAATGGAGTTTCTTTTGAACTTTAAGTCAATTAAACTGTAAGTCATTCGGGAGTCTCGCACACCCTTTTTTGGTAATAAGGAATTCTTAATTTTCTTTACTAAAATCTACATACGAGACACACCCTTACGGGTGCAGATGCCATATTACTTAATTTAGTTTACTATTCTATGACTTGATTTTTTTTTTATTATTTTACGTTTACGTTTACGTTTAAATTAATTTATATAATATTTATTCAGTGTTCAATTAAACCCAACATGTTAAAATAATTCGATTATTTGAAATATTAAGAAGATAAACTTAATTTACTGGGCAAGTTGAATAGTAGAATCTCTTTGTAGTTGGTTCCATAGTACATGACAACAGGTAGGTGTTGTCTCGTATCCCTTCTTTGTATATTCCTCTTGTTAGATGAGATGGTAACTATCTTAGGTCATTATATTTGCTTGCTAAGAGGTCTTTTGATATCTCTATGTTAGTATTCTTTTTTTTTTTTCTTATGTTGGGCATTGATTATTTGCGAATAGTAATTTCTTTTTTATGAATTACTTCTTATTTACTAAAGATGTTCACGCCCAAAAATCATGACACGATAATAAAAATTTTGGTTTGGTTATGTTTCCCCGAGACATTTGTTTTTAAACTCTTTAGAGTTAAATCAATTATTTTCTTTTGAAACATATATATTTTTTAAATTTACACAAAAAATTTAATCGTTTTAGACGATCATATCAAGGAGACTGGACTTATTTAATTTGGTCACGGATAGATTATAATATGAAAAAAATTATATGTGATACGTATTTTAATATTTTGCAATATATTTTATTTATTACTTTTTATAATTTAAATAATTATGATTTAAATAACTTGAAATATCGAGAGCATATGTAAATATTTAACTCATAATTTGAATATATAATATGAATTAAGATATGGAAAATACATCTAAAGTTTCATAAAATATATATTGATAAAATATATAGAATAGAATAAAGATAGAAAACACGAAAATAATACTACCAATAAGTTAGAACTAATATGTCAAAAATAATAAAAATATCAAATTTAGTATATTTAAATTATTTTATGCAAAATAATACTTATATTTATAATTAATATATAAGTAAATTATGTCAAACATATAGTTTGGGGGAACAAAATTTTGTTAACAAAATCGGGGAAAAACCGGGGGAAATATTCCCCCGGTTTATTTTTTTAAAATTTTTCCCACGTAAACCGGGGGAACACCGGGGGAAATTCTCCCCCGGTTTTTTTTTTTAATTTTTCCCC
This sequence comes from Petrea volubilis, assembly GCA_026212405.1. Lineage (NCBI taxonomy): Eukaryota > Viridiplantae > Streptophyta > Magnoliopsida > Lamiales > Verbenaceae > Petrea > Petrea volubilis. The sequence continues at coordinate 4,754,388 of CM047884.1, forward strand.
CCCGTTGAACTGGGGGAAAACCGGGGGAAATTTCCCCCAGTGTATTTTTTAAAATTTTTCCCCCGTCAACCGGGGAAAAATATTCCCCCGGTTTTTTTTTTTTTAAATTTTTCCCCCTTTTTTTAAGCTAAACCCTTCTTCTTCTTCTTCTTCTTCTTCTTCTTCTTTTCCATTTCTTTCTCTCTCAATTTCAACTTTCTCTCTAATAATCCCTCCACCGCCGACTCCCCACCGCCCGTCGCCCCCGCCGTCGCCGGCCCTCCCGCCGCCCCACCTAGCCCTGAACAATTTTGCCGGTTTTGTTTTTTGAATTATAGTCTTTTTTTTGTTATTTTACATATTAAGTATTTTAGTATTTTGATGTATAAAGATACATGATTTATGTGTTAGATATGGTATAAATTCATGTATTTTAACATAATTATTGATTGTTGATAATGTACAAATGTTAGAAGTGTTTGATGATATGTGTGATAATATTCCACTTATTTTTCAATGTACATTTTTTGAATGTGTACATATTTTAATTTTATATGTGTTATTTTGTAATGTGTTTGGTTCATTTTATAAATTGTTGATGTAAAGTATGAAATTTGATTGTAATTTATTTATGTATTTGTCTTGGAATTGTAGCTATTTCGCTTTTTTCGATGTAATAGGAGCACTTACCTCTTCACTTGATCGATGAGGCTCGTAATGGTGGTCCAGTGCAATTTAGATGGATGTATCCATTTGAAAGGTTGATCATTTATTTTTATAAGTACATGGTATAACTTAATTTATCTTATACATTGTTATATATTACATAAAAATTATCGTTAATATTGTTATAGGTATCTGGGCAAGATAAAAAAACAGTTAAACAAAAAGCTCAAGTAGAAGGGTCTATATGTGAGGCCTATCTCCGGCGTAAGACTGCAAATTTTTGCTCCTTCTGTTTTAATTCCCATGTGCGGTCCATGAGTACGCGCTTACCACGAAACGATGATGGTGGTGTTGATGTGTCGGTCCCATCAACTTTGTTGGTTTTCAATCAACCAGGTCGTCCACTAGGAGCATGTAAGGAACGCTATTTTGAGAGTTTGCAGGAGTATAACTCCGCTAAACTACATGTATTGTTAAATTGCGATGAAGTTGAAATTTATATCAAGTAAGTATCACATTTAATAAATTAAATATATTTTATGCCTTGTATATGATTATCAAAAACCTGAAGTAACTCTTGTCAAATGTAGCTATTTTCGACAACATTATAGGATCGTAGAAGTTGACACAAGCGATCGAATAGAAAATGAATTCGCAGATTGGTTCAATTCTCACGTAAGTTTAAATTTACAAAAAAAAATAAAATTGTTACACAATCAAGTATGTAATTTGCATATATATTGTTGTTGACGTTAAGTATATACGTTTCATTACACAGGTCCATGAACCAAATAATGGAATGTTGTTAATATTTTTGAAACAACTTTCGCTGGGGCCTAATTTTTGTGTGAGGACATATCCGATATACATTGTGAATGGTTTCAAATTTCACACACGATCATGGAGTGAAGGTAAAAAAACAATGAATTGTGGCATATGGGTGAAAGCGGTTACGATGGCGATTCCGGCAAAGATGACTACTATGGAATTTTGAATGAAATTCTTGAATTGGAGTATACGGTGGAACCTTTAAAACAAGTAGTGTTGTTCAAGTGTGATTGGTTTGACCCCACTCCACATAGAGGAACGCGCATTGCACACCCAGAATGTGGTATTATTGAGGTGAAACAGACGGATAGATATAGAAAATATGACCCTTTTATAATCGCCCAATAAACGCACCAAGTTTATTTTGTTGTATACCCAGGCCGTATTCGGGGCAAGACCTAATGGTTCGTTGTAATTAAAGGTAAAGCTAAAGGCAGAGTTGAAACTCCTGGTGGAATGAATGAGGCTTACCAAAATGATATGTGTCAGGTTATGAACTCTTCAAGTGATGATGGAGTACCCGCGTTGTGTGATGAAGATGTTGGATTAGATACTGTTCAGCAAGTCGAACTTGCACTACTAGAAAACACGGTTTTGGCCACGGATTTTTAGCCACGGATAAAATCGGTTGCCAATAGCTACGGAAATGGCCACGGATATTAAAAAAAAACGAAAACATATGGCCACGGATAAATCCGTGGCCAAATTTCCACAATTCCGTGGCCATTTCAATTTATTTAAAAGAAAAACATAAATAAATAAATTTATTTTTTTTTAAAACAAATTTGGACTTGGCCACGGATTTATCCGTGGCCAATAAATAAATAAATTTATTTTTTTTTTAAATTTGGACTTTGGCCACGGATTTATCCGTGGCCAATAAATATATATATTTTTTTAAATTTGAACTTGGCCACGGATAAATCCGTGGCCAATAAATAATTTTTTTTTTTAAATTTGGACTTGGCCACGGATAAATCCGTGGCCAATAAATAAATAAATTTAATTTTTTTTTAAAATTTGGACTTGGCCACGGATTTATCCGTGGCCAATAAATAAATTTTTTTTAAAAAAATTTGGACTTGGCCACGGATAAATCCGTGGCCAATAAATAAATAAATTTAAATTTTTTTAAAAAAATTTAGACTTGGCCACGGATTTATCCGTGGCCAATAAATTAATATAATTTTTTTTTTAAATTTGGACTTGGCCACGGATTTATCCGTGGCCAATAAATAATTTTTTTTTAAATTTGGACTTGGCCACGGATAAATCCGCGGCCAATAAATAAATAAATTAAATTTGTTTTTTTAAATTTAGACTTGGCCACGGATTTATCCGTGGCCAATAAATTAATTTAATTTTTTTTAAATTTGGTCTTGGCCACGGATTTATCCGTGGCCAATAAATAAATTTTAATTTTTTTTAAAAAAATTTGGATTTGGCAACGGATTTATCCGTGACCAATAAATAAATAAATTTTTTTATTTTTAAAATTTGGACGTGGCCACGGATTTATCCGTGGCCAATAAATAATTTTAATTTTTTTAAATTTGAAATGACTCGTTTAAATCGCCCGATCCGACATTACGGGGCACCAAAAGGTTCGAATCATTTCGAAATCATATTATTTTCATCACGGTTATTATATTTTCCCATCTTATGCGTTGAAAATTACAGTTTGTTTAGCGAGAATACATTTTTCCTCTTTCGGTGATATATACGAATAACTTCGTATTTCGGTATCAATGTGTGCTAACGTTAGTTAACTTGTATAGGAATTATAAAAAATGGACTTTCAAGCAGATTAATTAGTGTTGAAGTTGTATTGCTCCAATCGTACGGTTCCGTCTAACCCAATTAACGAAAACGCACGATTCGCCAAAGTCAACATGAAGTTTTGACCATTGGCCACGGATAAATCCGTGGCCAATAAATAAATTTAATTTTTTTTTTAAAAATTTGGACTTGGCCACGGATTTATCCGTGGCCAATAAATAAATTTTAATTTTTTTTAAAAAAATTTGGACTTGGCCACGGATTTATCCGTGGCCAATAAATAAATAAATTTTTTTTTATTAAAATTTGGACTTGGCCACGGATTTATCCGTGGCCAATAAATAATTTTAATTTTTTTTAATTTTAAATGACTCGTTTAAATCGCCCAATCTGACATTACGGGGCACCAAAAGATTGGAGTCATTTCGAAATCATATTATTTTCATCACGGTTATTATATTTTTCCATGTTATGCTTTGAAAATTACAGTTTGTTTAGCGAGAATACATTTTTCCTCTTTCGATGACATATACGAATAACTTCGTAGTTCGGTATCAATGTGTGCTAACGTCAGTTAACTTGTATAGGAATTATAAAAAATGGACTTTCAAGCAGATTAATTAGTGTTGAAGTTGTATTGCTCCAATCGTACGGTTCCGTCTAACCCAATTAACGAAAACGCACGATTCGCCAAAGTCAACATGATGTTTTGACCATTGGCCACGGATAAATCCGTGGCCAATAAATAAATTTGAATTTTTTTAAAAAAATTTGGACTTGGCCACGGATTTATCCGTGGCCAATAAATAAATTTTAATTTTTTTTAAAAAAATTTGGACTTGGCCACGGATTTATCCGTGGCCAATAAATAAATAAATTTTTTTTTTTAGAATTTGGACTTGGCCACGGATAAATCCGTGGCCAATAAATAATTTTAATTTTTTTTAATTTTAAATGATTTGTTTAAATCGCCCGATTCGACATTACGAGGCACCAAAAGGTTCGAGTCATTTCAAAATTATATTATTTTCATCGCGGTTATTATATTTTCCCATTTTATGCATTGAAAATTACAATTTTGAAAGTATTGATCTAACGATGGCACTATATTTTCATCGCGGTTATATTTTTTGTTTTGAAAGTATTGATCTAACGATGGCACTATATTTTTAAATTTGATTGATTTTATTTTGTCAATTACATTAAATTTAAGTAAATAAATTGATAGTTTGACATACAATGAATAAGATCACTTTAATTTCTTAAATTGAGTCAAAATAATCGATGAAAAATTTCAAATTTTGATAAGGTCAAATTTATAATTTTTTTAATTTTGCTTTTGTATCCAAAAAATATCTGTGGATAAAAGTAAAATTAGAAAGAATTATAATGTGCACGATTTAATATTTTTTAATTAAATCATAATAAGTATGAATTAATAAAATATATTCATATATAGATATAAATTAGTAAAATTTGATAACAAAATTCAATATATAAATGTATATAAATATTCTTGGCATGACATTTTGATCAAGAAGCTCATCCTAGCCTAGCGGTAAGAAGCTTGGCAATATTCCAAGAGGTCTCGAGTTCGAGTCCCACTTGTAACGATGAAAATCAATTAAAGATATGGGCACGCCGAGCTGGGCCGGGTCGCACCACTGGGCTGGTAGGCGCGCGGGTTGGGCCTGCAGCGGGCGTGGTTGGGCTAGGTCCAGTTTTTTTTTTTTTAATAATTTTTTTTTAGCCACGGATTTATCCGTGGCTAGATTTAATTTTTTAAAATATTTTTTTTATATTAGCCACGGATAAATCCGTGGCTAAATGAAAAATTAAAAAAAATTAATTAATAGTTGGCCACGGAAATATCCGTAGCCAAATTTATCATTTTTTTTAAATTTTTTATTTTTGGCCACGGATAAATCCGTGGCTAGATTTAATTTTTTTAAAAAAATTTTATTTTTGGCCACGGTTAAATCCGTGGCCAAATTGAAAAAATTCCGTGGCCAAAAAATCCGTGGCCACTGTCCGTGGCCTTGTTTAGCAACGCCACATTTGGCCACGGATTTTTTCCGTGGCCAAATCCGTGGCCATTTGCTTTGGCCACGGATTTTTTGCCAAAATCCGTAGCCAAATCCGTGGCCAAATCCTTGTTTTCTAGTAGTGTTGAGATTCACGAGGAGGATGAAGCGGAAAATGATGATGTTTCGGCTGACGACGAATATAGTGAGAATGATGAGGATCATGAGGAAGACTTGGTGTTAGTGAGCGATCCACACGATGATAGAGATAGTGATTAGGGTTATTTGATTTTTAATTGTTGATTGTTAATGATTGAATTCTTATGTAATACTTTATATCAATGTAATTATGTATCTTTCTAATTAAGTCCACTATGCAATTCATCTATTAATTTATATTCACGACAAAATTTTAGATGCATCCGCGGAAATGCTCCGGAACAAGTAATGCCATTCGGGGTAGAGCCCATTCTTCACAATCATATGTCCCCAACACTCTCCCTTTTTCACATGACTTAAACAATTCTCCAATTATCAATGAACAAATGAACAACACAACATACCAACACGCTGCATCGGCTCCACTGCAATTCATGCCTACCCCATCCGTCGGTGGATATAGTCTACCGATTACTTCACCTAATCCATCTGCTCAGGACGCATACAGCATCCCGGATCCTCCAGCCTGCTCTGAATTGGTAAGATATATAATAATATGTTAAGTTTAAATGTATTAAAATAACTTAATTGTAATTGATATGATGTGCATATATACTGTATGTGCAGTAGCTTCACCTCGCCGACCGTGGAGTTAACACTATAGGTACCGTGTTGAAGAGTCGAATGACTGAGTTCGTTCCTACATTCAAACATGTTAGCGCGGGACTTTTTGATACGTGGTTTGATGAGTGGAAGGTAAGCATATTTTGTATATTGATTTATATTTAACACACAACACACATAAATTTTTATGCATGTTGTAATCTTTTAAAATTTAATATATATAGAAATATGTTGAGTGGGATCCTGTCCACGAGCATCATATGAAAAAAGCTTTTTGGAGCCGTGGTTCGAGGAAACTATCGCAGATGTATGAGCATCTCAGGGAAGTTGGGACGCGACCGGCGTGGATAGTGCCCCAAATATGGGACCAATTGTACGTCTACTGGGCTTCAGATAGATTCAAAAAATAAAGCGAACAGAATAAAAAAAAATAGGAAAGCGGGTGGTGGAGCATGTTATGGTGGCGGGCCGAAGTCACTGAGACTCGAAAACTTGAGATGGTATGTTATTTATTGTTAATTTATTATTAATATTAGTGTTACTATTAATTTTATTTTTTCGATTATCCAGGAAGCCGAGTGTCAACGCCCAATCGAGTATCATGAGGTGATTCAAAAGTGTTATACAAGAGCACTTAGACCTGACGAGATTACCGAGGGTGACGAGGACGAAGGAAGCACGGCCAATAATGTGGTTTGGCTAAATCAAAATGCCAAACAAGTCCCCGTACGTATACAATCTATTAATTTACATGTTTACTTAACTAATTATACAAACTTGCATAAATTAAATTTCAAATGTTTAATATAATTTATTTTATTTCATGTAGGAGAACTATCAACAATTGTTGCAAGCCCAAAAACAATCAATAGCAGCAGGGTGAGCGATGAAACTATACAGCAGTCTAGACACGAGCTGTTTATGCAGGCGATCAGACCCCCGAACAGAAAGGGCCGTCAAATCGGGCCGAACTACGTTCCTCAGGAAAGGAGGGGGCAATACTCATACGGCTGTTCCTCGTCGCGTACTGGTCCTTCTAATTTCGGAGGAGATGTAGAGACGCAGTTGTCGCAACTTAGAGATCATATTAACACTTATATCTCAACTTATAAGGAAGAGATCACCCAATTAAAGATACAGAATGACACAATGATGTCAATGATGCAACAACTGTACACCAGGCTTATGAGCAATTGGGGGAAATTTCAGGGGAAAATTGGGGGAAATTTCCCCCGGTTTGAATTATTATTTTTTTTCGAAAATTATATTCTGTGGGACAAACCGGGGGAAATTTTGCTCCGGTTTTAATTAAAGTATTTTTTTAAACAGTGCGGGGGAAAAAGCGGCGAAATTTCCCTCGATTTTAACAAAATTAATTTTTTTTTTCAAAAATACTAAATTATTTTTTTTTTAAATCCGGGGGAAAAACCGGGGAATATCCCCCGGGGAATCATCACTTTTTCAAAATTTTCGAGGGAAAAATCGGAGGAAATTTCCCCCGATTTTAATTAAATTATTTTTTTTAAATAGTCCGGGGGAAATTTCCCCCGGTTTTAATTAAATTAATTTTTTTTAAATAGTGCAAGGGAAAACGGGGGGAAATTTCCCCCGATTTTATTTAAATTAATTTTTTTTAAAAATAATCCAGGGGACAGGTTTGATTAAATTTTTTTTTAAAGCAGCGGAAAAACCGGCAGAATATTCCGCCGATTTATTATTCGGCGGAATATTCCGTCGGATTTCCGCCGGTGAACGGCATTTTGCAGATTCCGGCAGAAAGTTCGGGGGAATTCCGGCCGCCGGTGGTATTCCGACGCCAAATATTCCGGTGGACTTATTTCCGCCGGATTTCTGCCGGTTTCACGATTTTTTGGTGGAAATTCCGTCGGATTTTCGCCGGAATTTTCTCCCGGTATCCGCTATTTTTCCTGCAGTGGTTACTTCCCAATGAAGGTGGTCTTGGTTATTTCCAGTTATAGTTTGTTGAAACTCAAAAAGAGATTGAGAGTAGAATGAAAATACTACAAAAATTGACTTTATCTAAAACTACAATAATGAAACTCATGAAGATTCTAGAAGTAAACCCATATGCAAAGCTTTTCAGAAGATTGAAAGATTTTCCTTCAATGGAAGATGTTCAACTTCACATTTCAAAAGATGTTAAAATAGGCCAGAGAGTGTATAACTCTCCAATAGTTGATCAAGTTGCATCTATATTTGTTGAAGGAAATAATTTTAATGCATCATATGAATGGGATATTGTTGTCCATGCACATTCAAGACACAAACACAGAATCAAATATTATCATGGGTGTTATGATCCATTGTAATATCCACTTCTTTTTGTAAGAGGTGAGACCGAATGGCATCAAAATATTAAAAAAGTACCCACCAAGAAACATAATCAAGCAACCAGTACCATTGATTTTCGTGAGTCAGTCAATATTAATAATGTAGAAAAACGAGGTAAATTTATTTTTTATTATAATTTTTAAACAATGATTAAATGTTGTACGTTTATCCTCATAAAGTTTATGTACTTTATTTGTTAATAATTTTAGTTGATACTACCATTTTGAAAAAGTGATGATGGTGATGTTTCTACACATACAAGAGTTTCTTTGAAAAAGATTCCCCAAGTACAAGGTATGTATTCACAAAATAATTTTCTACTTAACATACTTCAGTTCTTTAAAAAAAATCATTTAGAAGTAAACTTTATTTCCAGTTTCAAATATATTTATTAGACTAATACAACATGAAGTTGGTAGAGGTTGGTAGAGCATTATCCAAAAGACAATAATGGTTCTACCACGCCAACACTTTCGCCTTCGGAGAATATTATTGTAGAAGAACAAGAATGTATGTAAAACTAAAACAATCATACTATAATTGACGAACGTATTCATTCTATTTCTACTTATTTTCTACTTATATGAAAAACTGAAACAATCATCCTGTAATTGACGCATGTATTCATTGTATATCTACTTGTTTCTACTAGTGCTCCTTATGTTTTATTATATCTTAATCATTTTCTGAAAATCATGTTTTAGGGAACACTCCTCTTTATGGTGGCGATGTATCATAACTATGTAGTTTTTCGACTGCAAAAGAAATTCTTTAACAAGAACAAGGAGGTATGTATTCATTGAAAATAAAGCAATATTCTTTTGGCATATTTTCAGTACAAATAAAGCAACAATTTTATCCAACATGATCAAGAGTCTTTCGAGCAAAATTACACAATTTAAAGGCTCAATTATTTAAAAAAGAAATATTTGGAAAGATAGCTACACATGTCCACATAATTGAATTTTAGAAGAGGGGGTTGTCATATGCTCATTTGTTGATAATTTTAAAGTCTGAGTACAAAATTGGAAGACCAGATCAGTTTGATAGGTTTGTTTGTGTTGAACTTCCTGATCAAGAAAAAAATCCTGAACTAAGTAGTTAAACACATGACACATGTATGGTAGATGGAAAATGCAAATGTTATTACCCGCGCTCTTACTGTGAAAGTACAACCTAAGGCAAAGATGGATATCCTCTACATAGAAGAAGAAAAAATGGAGTAAGAGTTCAAGTTCGCAATGTAGAACTTAACAATTAGTGTGTAGTGCCCTACAATCCATATCTCTTATCAAGATATAATTGCCACATAAATGTTGAGATATGTTCTGGAATGATGACAGTGAAGTATCCGTACAAATATATTTATAGGGGGCATGACAAAGTGGCAATTTATATCAACCACAATGATGAAAAAAATTTAGTAGATGAAATCAAACAGTTTCAAGATGCTAGATGGGTCTCAGCTCCAGAAGCACTGTGGAGAATTTTTGAATTTAACTTGAATGAAATAGACCCAACAATTATCAATTCTTCATCTCCCAAATCAACAATGTGTGACTTATTGGGCAAATCAAAACTTGGAGAACATTTTGACTTGGGACCACTACTCCAAAATAATGGTAACAGAATAATTTTCTATGTGTGCTAAAAGCAAAAAAGCAAGAAAATATCTTTATAGGGAATTTCCAGAACATTATGTATGGAAGAAAAATGGTTGATACTAGAAAGAAAGAAAGAAAAGAAATGTAATTGGACATATAAATGGTGCAAATCCTATCGAGGGGGAAAGATGTTATCTCAGATTGCTACTTAATCATGTTATAGGAGTAACATCTTTCGAAGATTTGTTAACAGTAAACGGAGTTCAATGCTCCACTTTCTAAGAAGCTGCACAAAAGAGAGGATTGCTTGAATCTCATTGAAGCACAATTGAATGTTTAAATGAAGCAACAACTTTTCAAATGCCAAATGAACTTGGTCTATTGTACGCCAACTAACATGAGAATTCTTTGGGATACATATTACGAAGCAATGTTTGAAGACTTTAAGAGAGAATTACACACATCACTACTAAAAAATAGGGATTTAGCCACGGATTTGGTCACGGATTTTGAAAAAAGTCGATGACCTAAAAAAATGGCTACGGATCTAGCCACGGAAAAAATCCGTGGTCAAATATGGCGTGGCTAAAATTGGCAAACTTTGGCGACGGATTTCTAGCCACGGATATTTTCAATTTTAGCTACGAATAAATCCGTGGCCAGCATTTTCTATTATTTTTTAAAAAAATTCAATTTAGCCACGGATATATCCGTGGCCAATGTTTTTTATTTTTTTTAAAAAATTATATTTAGCCAAGTATTTATCCGTGGCCAATTTTTATTAATTTTTTTATTTTTTAATCTAGCCATAGATAAATCCGTGGCTAACATTTAATTATTTTAAAAAAAATTTAATTGTTTATTTATTTTTTTTAATTTAGACACGGATTATTCCTTGGCTATATTTAATTTTTTAAATCGTTTTAATTTATTTAGTTTTAATTTGTGGCTATAATAATTATTTTTAAAAAAAAATTAAATCTAGCCACACAAAAATCCGTGGCTAAAATAAATATTTTTTAAAGATTTATTTGTTTTAATGCACCCCAAAACCTATAATTTGTTTTTTCAAAAATCAAAATACCAACAAACTATCAACCAATATAATACTAATAATCCACAAGGCATTTTCTATCAAATATATAATTAATAATTAATAATTAAAAAAACAATTCATACAACAATTACATGTATATATATATTAGTATATAAAAGTCAAATGCATGAATATCATTGTCTCCATTATTCCCCCCCTCATCACCATTGTCGTTATCGTCATCATTGTCATTGTCGACTTCATTTTCATCATGAGCAATAGCAGCAAACGAAGTAGAGTCCTTCTTACATTGCAGATCTACTCGATGCGTGAGTTTTTTAGGTTGGCCGCCACTAGGGACAAGGTCTTTTGAAGGTCTGACATCTCTTTGCTATGCATTTATTCTATCTCGACCATCTTTTGACTGTGCTTCTCCTCTACCCATGGTCTATCCATGGCTAAAAGCATTATTACTGGAAAAAAAAATTATATAGCCACGGATTTTTCCATATTTAGCTACGAAAAAATCCGTGGCTAGATCCGTAGCTGTTGGCAACAGATTTTATCCGTCGCTAATAATCCGTGGCTATTTTGTTGCTTTCTAGTAGTGTATCAAATGAGTTGTGCATTACCAAAACTTTAAAAAGTTTGAAGTTTTTCTTAGAGAGCATGGGAACAAGCATGCAGTCATATGACTTGCCAAGAATCCCAATTGACATGACTGATATATACAACGATTTGACAAGAGAAATACGAGATGAAATGTCAATAATAAAACCACAAGAAGGTTTAGAAGCAGAACTCAAATTGAATCCTGAACAATACAATGCTTTCTCAATAATTTTAGATTGTGTTTAAAAGAATGCATGAGGTATTTTTTTTTTTTTTTTTGTGATGGGCCAGGTGAAACAGGTAAAACATTCTTATATTGTACGTTGTTAGCTCATCTTAAATCCAAAAACCAAATTGTAATTGCAACTGCAACATCTGGAGTTACCGCTGCCATAATGCTAGGTGGAAGAATAGTACATTCACATTTCAAAATACCAAATGAATTGAGCAAGTGCACAATGTCCAAGCAAAGTGGCATTGCAGAGTTGTTACATAATGCAAAATTATTGGTATGGGCTGAAGCACCAATGGCAAAGAAATGGGCTCTTGAGAATGTTAATGAATTACTTCAAGATATGATGAGAAATCGTAAAGTTTTTGGTGGAAAAGTGGTGGTTTTGGTGGAGATTTTAGACAAGTATTACCAGTTGCTCCTAAGGTAGCAATCCATCAAACTATTTCTACAAGTTTGGTGAAATCAGATTTGTGGCCTAAAATGAAAAAGATAATTTTGACTAGACATATGAGGGCTATGAAGGATCCCAACTTTAGTGAGTTTTTACTAAGAGTTGGAAATGGTGAAGAACCCACTAATGCTGAAGGTAATATTGAAACTCCTAAAGGGATGATTATTGAGTATGACAATGAAGATAACTCAATACAACAACTTATTAGCTCCATTTATCCATCATTGGACATGAATGCAGACTCAACACATTATAGGACAAGTCGAGCAAGACTAGCCGCTAAAAATGAACATGTTGATCAACTGAGTGAAAAGCTGAAAAGTATGTCCCCTGGTGAAGTGAGAACCTTTAGTAGCTTCGATGAAGCTATAGATGACACAAACAACAATTATGATGAGAATTTTCTAAACTCTCAAACACTAAATGGCCTACCTCCACATAAGTTGGTGCTCAAGAAAAATTGCCCAATAATTTTATTAAGAAATTTAGACCCATCAAATGGTTTGTGCAATGGTACAAGAATTGTATGTAGAGACTTTAACGATAATGTGATTGGTGCTGAAATTTTATTTGGCCAACATACTGGAAAACATGCCTTTATGGCGAGAATACCACTTTCACCTGCCGAAAGTGATAGTTACCCATTTAAATTCAAATGCAAACAATTCCCTATTAGACTTTGTTTCACCATGACCATCAATAAAGCTCAAGGACAAACAATCCCAAATGTCAGAGTTTACTTGCCTTAGTTGTATAACATTCTCACGGTTCCGCAATTTCTTTATGAATGAGATTTATTTGTATAACCTATCCATGTATAGTTTGGAATTGCCATTCACCTAACTGAAAATTAAAGAAACAAAAAAGAAATAACATTACAAAATATCTTTTGGTATGTCCCCGTCGATCCACCCATCGCCAATAACCCATTGGTTGGCTTGCACCTATGGATTCACCTCACAACACTCGCTCCGATCCCTACATCTTTGGCCGATGTTGGAGCTCTACCAAAAAAACCCACCATTTTCTTCTCCCCAAAATCGCAAGTAAACCCCCCCCCCCACCCCCCTCCCCGCCTCCCCTCTTTTCTTCCCGTTTCTTCTCTCTGACATCCATACTCTTGCGTCGATCAATTCCCTCACCACTATGAAACACACTTGCGCTGCCGTTATGTACAGTGTGTGGGTGATTGAGAAGAAAAGCTGCCTCTATTTGTATAGTGTGTATGAGAGTATGTTTTGATATATATTTTGTATATTATTTGTATATATTTGTGTATTTACATATGATAATTATAAATTTTATATATATATATATTGTTGTTCTATATTATGTGTGTGTGTGTTTATCAAAAAATTTATATGTTATTTTTTATATTACAAAACCTAACCCTCCAATTTAGTTATATTACAAGGGCATGCATGGGAAAAAAATATCTGAAAATTAAAGTAAGGTTATATTCGGGTTTTCATTAAAAATTTTGCTAACGTCAATTGTTTTTGACCGACTGCCGACTGTTGCAGGGGTAGATGTAATTTTTAACTTCCTTAGGGAAAACGGTTGTTATATTAAAAATAAAAAAATAAAAAAAAGAAAGAAAGGGGGACCAATTGTAGTTTTCAAAATTTGGAGGGGTAGTAGATGTAATTATCCCTTTATGTTATTTTTATAGACTATATATGTATTCATTATTCCATTGTTTATTTCGTTATTATTTTTAATACTAATTATTTTATTATCTAAGACATTTATTAAATTATAAAAAAAAACATGATATTTTTGACTAATCCAGACTACATAAGGAATTTTTAAACTTTATGTTGCTATTTATTCACAAATAGACATGCCGCCCAAGTATCAAAATATTGAATAGCTTATCGTTCCCATGAAGAATAGAATTATAACGTATCGATTTTGTAAGTTTTTTTATTGTTTAGACTTTTGTAAGTAGAATTTTTTTTTTTTAAAAAAAAGCAAGTACACAATCTAGCAGAAAAAGCAAGGAGAAAATACTATAGCCTAAATTTCATCAATTGAATTCTTTCAAGTAACTATTCAAATAATTTTAGATTTTGACTCGTTTTAATCCCACGACTCAATTCATTTATGTATTTGTTGTCTTTAAATCTTTATTATACTCTAAGTTAATAATTTTTTATTGTTTATTAATAATAGTCTTTACATGTTTTTATTATTTGTAAAAATGAATATTTTTATTTTATTAGTCTTTATTATAAAAATTATTTTTTTTTATTTTCTAGTAGAATTTTGTCAAAATTAACATCTTTTTGTATTTTTAAATTTTTCAACGGAATTCTACGTCAAAATTTTATAATTTTTTTTAGAAATAAATTTATAAAATTTCTACCAAAATTCCACCAATTTTCTACCTAAAATGGAAGTAGTTTTTGTAGTGAAAAATTTGTTGCCAATTTTCCGCAAGTGCATGGGTCGCTCATATAATAAAGTGAAAGTAAAGTATTGTTCCCACGAGAAATAGGTTACCAAGCACCAAACTTATAATTTCTCTATTGTTTAAGCTTCGAACATTGATTGGAGGTTTATGAAATAAAAGAAAGCAAATAAATATGCGTAGAAAAATCAACAAGAACAAACAAGGGCATAGACATCATTAATTGAATCCCCCATTGTAATTATTTGAACCCCCTTTGATAATAATAATTCCTATTCCCACGATCCAACTCACGAAAATATTTGTAATCTCCTTTCGAAAGTAAAACAAATGTGCCAAGGAATGCTATGTGTCTACTTTCGTGATCACATACGGATCCCTTGACCCATTACGTACAAGAGTTGTGTTAGTTAAAAAGTACTCGCTAATTAATCTAACTGATTGCATAAGAGCACGATTATTCCTAACCTATGCATTCCTTACATCTACAAAACAAATAGTAAGATTTTATACACACCCTTTCGTAGTGGAATATAAAATCTCAAAGCTTGGAAAAATTGATTAGAGATTCACAAGTAATAAAACATTGAATTATAGATAGGAAATACATAAATTAAAATCAAAGGGATTCAAATAAATAACAAGGGTTTCATCAACGACTAGTGTAGAGCCCTATATTTTATTTAGCTAGTCATAACGAAAATAAAACAATACAAAAAACATGCGGTTCAAGAGGAAGAACTTGGCCCTTGAATTGTTATCCTTCTCGTGGCGATAACCTTGAGGGATGGAAGAACTTGGCCCTTGAGGCGATAACCTTGAGGGATGGAAGAACTTGGCTCTTGAATTGTCATCCTTCTTGAGTGATGCTTGTGGTTTTTACAAGCACCCAAAATTTATAATGTGAGAAAATGAGTCTTCGTCCTTCGTGAGATAAAGATCGATTCAAGAGGAGGAAACCTGGAAAACAAAGGTTAGCACTCCACTGAATTAAGTCAGTATTGTGTTCGATAATAGTAAAGGAATGATAAAAATGATGAAATAATGAGTGAATTGTAGAAAAATCATAGAAAGAGAATTATCAAGTCTTAAAAAGTGCTATATAATATCAGAGAATCATGTCAATTCCTTTATGAGGCACTAGGCCTTATATAGAGGTAAGAGTGCACTTGCCTGAAGACCCCCCATGAAACAGGGGGTGGGGGGGGTGTACCCCCCTGAAACACGGGCTGAGGGGGGCTTGTTGTTGAGATGTTGGAGGGACAAGGTTGTTAGGAGCTGGGCATTAAACCCTCACATTTAGCACGTGCATGTTTGACTTAATTCATGGGCCTGTGCCTAAGATTAGGGAGTAAATCCTCTCCTGGCATGGGCTTCAGAAAGGACATCGATCAGGGTCGTTTCCTACTGGATTGGGCCTTCAGAGTGGATGTCATTTCTTCCTGGACTGGGCCTTCAGGGTGGACATCGCCCCTCTAAATAAGGTTTCAAGAAAGACATTGGTCTGGATTGTTTCCTTCTTGGATTGGGCTTTCAGGGTGGAGTATTCATTCTTCTCCAACAGTCTTCTAGTCTTATTCTCTTACCACATGTCAAAGCCCAAATAATAGATATATCATCATTGAGCTTTCGTCCTTGAACTCCTCTTCAAACATCAACTAAAAGTCCCTTAAAATTGTGCACAAGATATTCTTAAATAGGGGTGGGGTGATTGTAGTCAGAATCCTAACAGGAATGAAGTTTCCTTGTATGTGCATGCTCACTGGAACGACTTTAGGCATATCGGGACGGCTACATCATCATCGGGACGGCTTTAGTCTTCCCATCCTATAAGTTTTTGTGGCATTCTGGAAGCGTCGGGATGGGTTAGCTCATTGGGACGGCTTCGTGCATATCGGAGCCGTCTCGTTTTGCAAAAATATGGCATCTTCTGGAAGTGTTGGGATGGCTTTGCTCATCAAAACGGCAAGCCGTCCCATTGCGCTCTCTCACGTTCTTAGCTCAATTTTAGCCTTGATTTCCTGTAATAATATCATGAAACTCTTGTGGGTGGATATGTACATCAAAATCTTGAAAAAAATAATGCCTAAAGGATTCAAAAACACTTTTAATTTGCTGAATTAAGGTTTTATTACTAAAGCACAAATTGCAACTTTAAAACTTTAAAAACTTAATAAAATCAATGAAAACAGACAAAGCATGCATATAAAAGTGTATACATTATAAACTTATCAAAATCCAAAGTATTAATATGAATGATGCGGGTTGACACAAAATGATTAACTAATGGCATAAGACGACGTTTATTTCTAAATCTATGTGTTTCGTATCTCTATATTACACATAGTCTGATTTTACAACAACCTTTTGACTTCGATATGAAATTTCACAATTCGCAAACACTGATATGAAATTTGAGAGAAAAACGAGCATTTTTTAATACTTCGTCACCTGAGCTCCTTGTACGGTTACATGTCCTCCAAGTCAGCAATTTTGGTGATCGACATGGTTTTCAAGCTAGCGTAAAATGTACTTAATCCTAAAAAATTTAATTAATTATAGTACTTGGTTATGAATTTTGATTTGGACACGACAAGTTTTGCCAAACTATATACTCCTTCCGAGTTTCGTCTGACAATGGTTGTTATTTTAGGAATATTTTTTTATCCTTTAATATATATCATTTTCAAATTCAAACAGTGAATTTACAATTTTTTTTTCCCTAATATGCCCTTAGATTCTAATTAATATCTTTGTAAATTTTTAAAAAATCTCCCAACAACTCATTAATTATGACAATATTTTAGTCAAATTAACCTATAATTAAGATTATCAATCCATTTTATTAATTCTTGTAGAATGACTTTAAACTACAACAATTATGAAAACTGGGAAGTAAATACGCGAAAATTGGAAGTTTGCCTATTAATTTTTTTTTTTAAAAGATAACTCAATACTATTCAAAAACAGAGCTAGGCTTCGCCCTGTAAAATGGATACAATTCTATTCGGTAGATTATAGTTCAAAACTAAACACGAGCCAACCAAGCGAGCCAAACTATGAGCTGCCAAGTTTCTTGTTCTGCAAACACAGCTAAATCTCACACTAGCAAAATCATTACTAATCCGCTTTATGCCTTTCGTGATGACACCTACTGGGGAACAATCAATTTCTGGATGTTGCGGAGTCTCGATTAAGTTGGTAGAGTCACCTTCGAGAATGATAGAGCTCCAGCCATGGTGTTTTGCTAAGCATATTATTTCCAACGATACATGAGCCTTTGCTAATGATGCATCCCCGATCACAGCAATCCGACATGAGACCCAACCTACACATGAGCTGGTGTGGTCAAGATCTATGATCCCTCGTCTTGGAACACGGCACCAACAAAGTTAACCTTTATGAATCCAATTGGAGGTTTCGACCAAGTAGCTTCTCCCACCAATCTATTAGGATTATGATCTATTGTGGCCATCCTTATAACTTTGTTAGGAGAGTACTCTACTCGTTCCATGGTCTTTTTATTACGAGCATATATACCGTATGGCCCAAATGATGGTGAGAAAAATATGAAAATCAACTTGTGAGAGCTTAGAGTGCACCCCTCAATGCCATTTGTCCGCTCTGGATTGCCAACATGACACCACTCCCCATGGCAAGTTGGATATAGCCCATGTTAATCTTGCAAAGTGGCACTCTGGGCACTCTGGGAACACGTGTCTCGAATTCTCATGTTTAACTTTGCAAGCAGACCAGCCACCCAAATGGTGTTGTCCCTTTTTATGCAATTGCTCGACTATTGGGATTGCTTCCACACAGACCCTCCAAATAAAGATTTTTACCTTACCCAGCACCTTTGCATTCCATAGGAAGGTCCAATCTCGGCACCTGTTTGCTCCACCCGGTCAACGGAGTGAAGCCAAAAGTCTAGCAAGAAAGCATGCACTTTGTACAGAGAAGCGTCCATTCTGATTAAAATCCAAATCAACAAATCTTTATTGTTCCGTTCCCCTAGCGGGATCGACAAGATGCTCTCCACATCTTCCTTTCGAAATTGCATTTCCAACAGTTCCATGTTCCATTTCCTCCCATTTTCAATGATCAAGTCCGAGATGTGACCTTCGCCAAGTGAATCGACCCGGGGAGTCAAAATCAAGAAGGATAATGGTCTCGGCACCAATCTATCACCCCAAATGTTTATATTTCTGCCTGAATCCACCCTCCATCAATCGCCTAATTGAATAAGTCCTAAGCAACCAAATATGCTTCTCCAGGTGAAAGACGGATTGGCTCTGTTGATATCTATTCTATTTTTCTAGTTTTGGTACAATTCATAATAGTGCGTTTTTATGAGTTGTGAGAGAAGAAAGGTCCAAGTAGCTCTACTATAATTGTCTACGACAGCTAAAAAATATTGTGCACCAGAAATGGAGGTTTGATGATAAGGACCCCACACATCCAAGTGTATTAATTCAAAAATAGAAGCTGTTTGAGAACAACTATGAGGAAAACTCAGCCTATGTTGTTTTGCAAGTGGACAAATAGCCCAATGTGGCAGAGGTG
Organism: Petrea volubilis; assembly: GCA_026212405.1. Classification (NCBI taxonomy): domain Eukaryota; kingdom Viridiplantae; phylum Streptophyta; class Magnoliopsida; order Lamiales; family Verbenaceae; genus Petrea; species Petrea volubilis. The sequence continues at coordinate 4,773,713 of CM047884.1, forward strand.
AATTCTTTGTATTATCCAAAAAACTCAAATGAGACATAGTGGTTTGAGAGACCTGGCCAAGCCGTTTGTGCCATAAAAAATATTCAGAAGTATGCTTAGGACTACAAGAGGAATTCATAATGCTATTACAATGAGAAGAATGCAAAATCATTAACTCTTAACCAAAGCTGCTAGAATCTAATATGTAAAGCCTTCCAATCACCTTCCGAACTGCCAAGATGTGCTGAGTTCTAAGGTCCTGCAGTAGACAATAAGATGGAAAGAACAGAAACTTGATGGATTGAGAACTAGAAAGCTTATTCACAGATAACAAATTAAAATGGAAAGAAGGGACATGTAAGACATCAACAAGCTTGACTGTTTCTGACAAGTGAACATCGTCATTGAACCGTCTGGCAAGTAAACTGCTCCACGGTTTTCTTTTATTTTGTCCAAGTTGGGATTGGTTGATGCTCACCAATCTCCAACTTGAGAGGGGGGGTGGGGGGGGGGGGGGTGGGGCTGTTGATATCTATTCTATTTTTCCAGTTTTGGTACAATTCACTACAACAAATTATAAAATTTGCAACGATTTCTTTTACTACAATATTTTTTTTTGTTGCAATTAGTTAAGCATTGGCAACAAAAAATGGTATTTGTTGTTTATTATTGATTCTTTTAGAACAAAAACTTTTATTGCTACCAAAAATATGATTTCGCTCGATTGTCATTTTTGTAATTTATTTGGCAATGATATTTACAATTCACAACAAAATATTTTGTTGCAACAGAATAACTTTTTTAGGAATAACATGAAGACGCAACTAATATTGTTGTTTTGCAACAAAATATAATCGTAGGTTATATATTTATATATTTAGGCAACGAAATTTATTGTTGATAATAATTTTAAGTAATTGGCGACGAAATATTATCATGTCAATATACTAAAATTTTTATAACGATTTTTGTGGCATTTGTATCTTATTAGACAGCGAAATATAGCATTGTAAATATATTGATAAATTAGGAACTAAATTTTTCGTTGGGAAATAATTGTAAGCTTTTGTGGACAAAGTATTTCGTGCTAAATGTATAGTACATTTGTGCATGAAATATTTCATTGCAAATTGGTAAGTGCTTTTAGTATAAAAATTTTCATTGGTGAGTGCAAATATTTCAATAATGTTGTCTATACACAATGTATAGGCGACGAATTCTACTTTTTGTTGCAATGAACTTTTAGCAACAAGGATTTGCCTACGAAGCTGGCAACGAAAATATTTCACTGTTAATAGATTTTGCAACGAAAAATTGTACTTTTCACAACAAAAGTGTTTGTTATTAAAACTAAAATATGTTGTAGTGATTCATAGTAGTGCGTTTTTATTAGTTGTGAGAAACACGTTTTTCTCCTCTTTCCTTTCCAGCAACTGTACATTTTAGTTAGTTGAGTTTGTTAGTTTGGTTTTTCATTTCCCTGCTATAAATAGCAAGGTTGACGTACATTGTAAGTAGAATTTCCAGAATAAAAAATTTTCTTCTTTTCCACTTGATTGTTCACATTCTCAATATTGAAGACACACGAGAAAATGCTCCTGTTTGCAAGAATAAGGTCATAAAACGTTAATTACCAGTGTCAGAATATACATGCTTTCCCTTATCTAAAATCACCTCAAACTTCAAACTTGGTCATGAGATGAAGAAAGTATGAAATTTGGAATTTCGAGACAGCGAGACAGGGAGATCGAACTATCAATACAAAAAAATGCATTTTAAGTAACAAAGTAATGGTAACAAATGTATATTTTGTCACTAAAATTTGGTTTTTGGTGACAAACTATGATTTTGTTACAAAAATGTTACTTTTTAGTGATGATAATGATAATTCGCAACAAAAAGCAATAGTTTGTTACCAAAAATTAAACTTTAGTGACCACAAGGGATATTTGTTATGGAAAACAAGTTGTTGTTACCAAAAAATTACTTTTTAGTAACAAATGAAAATATTAATTACGAATAATATAGTGTTGTCACTAAAAATAGTTTTTATTTGTGACAACTTTGAAATTTGTTATGAAACTTTAGACAAAATTTATAATATATACTCTTTTATAGAGCATTCAGATTTTTTAATAACCGCTTTGTGTCTTTGATATGAATGGACTATTGAAACTTGTTTGGACGTGTTTTTTTTCAGAGAAAAAATACTTATTTTTTTTGAAAAAAAAAATAGCACTTCAAAGAAAAAAATGTGTTTGGATGGGCATTTAAATTTTGTTGGTAATTTTGATTTTTAGCGATGTATTTTTGCAAAGGCTAAAAAAATTTAAAATTAATAAATTAAAAAAAATAAAAATATTAGTAAGATTAATAAAATTTGCTCACATAATTTAATATATATATATATATATATATATAGTCACACATAATCTTAGTTATAGTTAAATATCGGACAGGTAAAATATTTGGCATTCAACATATACGTACATATTACAAATAATTTTCAAAAGTTATGGTGAAAAAATTGGCTAAATATTACGCAAACGGCTATTATACGATTTATTAAAAGTACGAGCACAATATGAATGTGAAAATATATTTGAGAGTAAAAATACGATTTATTTTGATATTATGTTTACAAAAATTATGGTTTTTATGTAATATATATATAATAAAAAAAGATTATTCAAAACTATTCATTAAATTATTTAATTTATAATCATCATATAAATTTTATATAATTATTAATATTTTTATGAAGTACTAAAAATTTGTTATTTATATGATATTCAATTTATAATTATCATATATTTTGATATATTATACCAATAAATATTTTTATATATTATAAATTTTAAAACAAACTTAATAAATTTTCATAAAATTAAAGTATTATTTTATCAAGTATTATACAGAATATGGTATATTAAAGATTGTTATATTAAAAGTTATGAATATTATTCGTTAAGTTTAGAATATGTATGAAAAGCAAAAGTATTTTTTAATTATTCCTATGTATAGTACTACATAAGTATAGTACGTATTTTAACTAACAAAGCTCTTATAATTATCAGAATTTATTTAATTAATACACAATTAATTAAATTAAATTAAAATTAATCAATGGAAGTAGAAAACAAATAAGGATAACAAAACACCAAAAGCTTCAACAAAGTATCACTTTGTGTAGCGGTAGCCGTTGGATGAGTTATACCTGAGGTTAGGAGTTCAAATCTCTACAGCAGCAAAGTAAAAAATTCCAACCGGGTCGGCGCGCGGGTCATGGGTCCGGTGCAGGAGTTGGCCTATTAGCTTTTTTGTAACGAAAATTTTTGGTCACAAAAAAAATACCTTTTTGTAACGAAATATTTGGTCACAAAAAAGTACCTTTTGTGGCGAAAAACTAAAAGTCGTTACAAAAACTTTTAGCATTGGGCTTTATCGGACGAATTTTGGTAACGAAAATATTTGTTACCCAGAGTTATAGTAACGAAAAACTTTGTTACAAAATATATATATTTTTTTTGTAGTGTATTTGTCCTACCCCATAATAGTGTCTCATATCCTATCCCACACTCAAGATTTATACGTGTTGTACATCAAGAGTGTGTGGCAGGGGATGAGACACTATTCTGGGGTATAGGGGATTCAATCCGCAACGAGATGCAGAGAAAAAATGGATAAAAAAGGGTGGGGGCGGGGCGGGGGCGGGGGGTAATTATAAAAAAAGGCTAGTCTACAGGGAGATGGAGAGAAGAAATCAAAAAGAAAAACTAGGGGGATAATTACAAAAAAGGCCTCTAGGTTTGCTTCAATTATAAAAAATTCCTTCTATTTATTAAAATTATAAGTACCCGTAGTACTATTAGTGAGGGATTTTTTTGTAATTGGGGTTACTAATAAATGTGATGTTAGTAAGATAAAACCAAATATTATGATGATAATTATAAGGGGATTGATATTAACACTCCCAAAATTGTTATAGGACTTCACTTTTAGTTTTATATTGAAAAATGGACCAAAATGTCCATTCATTCTAAAATAGAAGAATTAAATACACTTCACCACCCCAAAATTATTTGCTATGTAAACTAATAATTGCCTTTATACCATTCTATCTATAAAATCTTCACTATATTTTTTTTTACACGCAGCATCCTAAAATTCAACTCCAAATCTTTTATTAACAAAAAAAATAATTCTAAATTAATTGAAAACTAATTCATAGTTTCAATAAATTTAAATAAAACTAAGTTATTAAATTATTTTAAAAATACTTGAAATTAATTACATATGAAAAAAGTTATTCTAATTCTTCTAATTTAATGAATTTATTAAGTACATAAAATATAAGTAAATTTTGAATAATTTAAATAAAAAATGTGATACGGGATATCCAACACATGTTCTAATGGGCCATTGTCTGATCGCCGCATGTCGTCCACGTGTCATCCGGGGCCACACAGACCAAGACCTTCCTTATTGCAAACATCCTCCTCGATAATCCGTTGTCGAGGAGAGAATGCTCTCCTCGAGAAGATCACCTCCCCTCGGAGGCATCTTGGCCATTGTTCACTTGGCAGTGGAGTAGGAAGTACAATGCCGTACCCTGTTACTGTCATCTCTGACACCCGCCATTAACACTGGTAGGGGATATATCTACCCTGCAACCACCATGAAATGTTGGCTGGGTTATCCTAAGAATTCTGAGGCTCACCAACCCAGCTCTAATCTCAAGGAATTGACCGAAATCTCAGCTCACTATAAATACCCTTAAGAAATTCTCCAAGAAGGTAACACACATTTCCTATACCGAAACTATGCTTGATTTTCTCCTTACTTCATTATATCTTTTTACATTGTGCTAACTTAAGTATCAAAAAGTTTTCACCAGAGATATTTTTGACTAGACTCTCGTGTTTTCCATTCAGTTGGATAGGGTGCCACCAGCATTAGTCAGACGACCACTCCACGTTAGCTTGAGGAGAACCACCAAGTTCTAACCACATCAAAATGGATAAATATTTTAATTATGATTCAAATATTATTTTTTTTATTAAAATTAGATTATGATGTATTTAAGTTAATGTAAATTTTTTAAGGGTAGTTTTGTTGAAATTTTTAATAGAGATGGGGTTAAGTGATACTTTATTTGTTTAGAGAGATAAATGATGCATAGCATATACTTTTGGAAGTGAAGTATATTTAATCTTATTTCAAAATGGATGGACATTTTAGTCATTTTTCCAATATTAAAATGAAAATGGAGTCCGTATAATAATTTTGGGAGTGCTGATATCAATTCCCTAACTATAGTTTCAATATATAAAAGTGGAGATCTTTTTTTAAAAAAAAAAAATCCCAGGACAAATTCTAGAGGAATTTTGGTAACTATCAAAAAAAAAAAAAAGCGCAAAGCAGATAATTTGGAGGAAATAGAAATTATTGTGATTGATTACCATTCTGTTCAACACAGAGAGATATAGACTATAAAAGAATTAAACTAAACATATGATTGCCTATCCGTGAAAAATGTAGTTTAGTTGTTGCATTTATGGCAACAAAAGAGCCATCAGTAATACATCATGAAATTGCGCACATAATATTTTGAATATGAAATTTGAAAACGCGGATGATATAAATATAGCACCTTAAAAGTCAAATCCCAAGTCCAGAGAGTATAAAAAATAATGCCAAAGAAACACTTAATTTCTGACCAATCTTGCGTTAGAATTAGTAAAGCAGGGGCCGGGGGCTGTTGAAGAGAGTAAATAACATTGAACAACCCTCATTTAATTGCTGTAAGGTTGACAGCTGAAATTGCAGTAATTGACCTACCATGTGCCTTTCACAGTGATCCTTTTCTCTCTTTTTTGTTCAGTATAAATATAGTGGGATTGTGTTACATTTTTGCATGCACATTTTGATTAGGGTATTTTTGTTGGAATAATGAGTGGAATTTATAATCATTGTGTCGTTGTTTTTGTTTTGGTAGCTTTACTTGGTGTTAAGGGAGATGTGAATGATGAGAAGTTCTTGCATAATCCTCTTCTTGGGAGGGGTATTGGGGGAGGTTTGGGTCATGGTATTTTTAGGAAAGGGTTTAGGCATGGCATTGGTGGCGGGCTAGGTGGTGGAGGAGGCTTGGGTGGTGGCGGTGGGCTAGGTGGCGGCGGCGGTCTAGGTGGTGGGCTTGGCGGAGGCGGTGGTCTAGGTGGAGGTGGGGGTGGGGGGCTAGGTGGTGGCGCTGGTAGTGGGCTTGGTGGTGGGGGTGGTCTAGGAGGTGGTGCTGGGGGTGGTCTGGGAGGTGGGGCAGGAGGCGGCCTTGGTGGAGGTGGGGGCCTAGGGGGCGGGGGTGGTCTTGGTGGTGGCGGTGGTTTGGGTCATGGAGGAGGTCTTGGTGGTGGCATTGGACATGGTGGTGGTCTTGGAGGCGGAAGTGGGCTTGGTGGTGGAGTTGGGGGAGGCGGCGGACTCGGCGGTGGAGGTGGAGCAGGCGGAGGTGGCGGGCTTGGTGGTGGAGGAGGTGGTTTAGGTGGTGGAGCAGGTGGTGGTTTAGGAGGTGGAGCTGGTGGCGGGCTTGGTGGAGGAGGTGGTGGAGGTTTAGGGGGTGGTGCAGGTGGCGGAGGCGGATTGGGTGGAGGAGCAGGTGGTGATTTAGGAGGCGGTGCTGGTGGAGGACTCGGAGGAGGCGCCGGAGGTGGTGGTGGCCTTGGTGGCGGAGGTGGTGTTGGTGGTGGGGGAGGTTTTGGAGCTGGTGGAGGTTTTGGTGGTGGTGGAGGATTAGGAGGTGGAGTCGGTGGTGGCTTTGGTGGTGGTGGTGGCGGCGGCGGAGGTGTCAGCGGCGGCTTTGGTGGTGGCGCAGGATTTGGCGGTGGCGGAGGACACTAGTTTAATTAGTTCCCTTTGCCATGCATTTTCATGATTACAAGTGTATGTTGTGGTTGATAAATGAGAATTAAGTTCACTAGTAATCCAGTAAAGATTCTTTTTCTTTTCCCTTTTAATTTTTGTTATTTGAAAATTATTGTGTTAAAGAGCATGTAATATTAGAATCATGAGAATGGATTTGGCCGTTAACCAAAGATGGAGTCCATTTTGCATGAACATTTATACTGTTCTACCTCTGAGTGTAATATCGGCCAAGTTTTCTCAAAATTGTCTTCTCCTTTTTTAATATGCCATAATTTAATATAATTGGCTGTGTTATTATTAGTTGCATCATGAGTTTCACAATTTAATTTCGCTCCAACAAGTTAATTTGTTTTTTCATAATTAAAATTGTCGTCTTCGGTACTTATTTCGTTGTCCCAGCTGAGTGTATTTTCTATAATGAGTTATCAATTCGGTCGTGTTAAAGCGAGAGAACATTGTTAATGCTATATATTTGGCCTAGGTTTCATGACGAGGTCTTAAATTCAAGATTTCCTAACTAGAGGGAAATTCTAGCTCAGACTCGGCTCGACCAAATCAGTGTTAATCACGTGGCGAGTGTTTTACACTTGTTCTATGAATGGTCGATAATTTAGGGAGAGTGACCAATCACTTGGAAAGTGCAATACACTTGTCATATGATTTGTTAGGTTCGGTCAAACCAGGTTCGGGTTAGAATTTGTTAGTAGGTAATTTTTTGTTATTATTTCATTTTTCTTCGGTATGGTTGGTTGATTTATAGTATAGTTTGATTAAATAGTTACTGATGAATGAATAATACTCTTCACTTAAATCTACTATAAGATGTAATTATTATCCCTCTCAAATATATATATAATTATTTGGATTGAAAAAATAGTCAATATTCAATTGGTTTTTTCAACAGTTGGATTAAGTATGATAATGCAATAAGTTAATTTATTTAGTATTTTTTGACATCATTATATTCAAATCCAACGACTAATCACACCAGTTGGATAGTGATCAATTGGGCAGCATGAGCGATTCCCCATCGTGGTAAGAAGCTTTTTAACATCTATAGTTAGGGGTGGCAACTTCTGACCCAACATGAACCCAACATAAAAATAACGGGTTAGGATTGAGAGTTTATGGGTTTGGTTGAAAATGGGTCGAACCCAAAAGCGACTTGAAAAATACGAATTGGGTTGGGTTGACTCGTAGGTTACCCAGACAATTCGAATCCTTTTATGGGTTAACCGACAACCTGACCTAACATGACCCAAACCAACCCAAATCATGTTTTTAATCTTTTTTTATCATTCCCTCTCATTTTTGATGGGTTATAATTAATCATTAATAATATAACATAGGAAAAATTATGAAAAAGAGAATAGGGAAGTGAAAAGTCAATTTGAATGAAAAACTATAGTTATGTTAGTTATAATCTTCTTCTTCCCTCCAAAAATTATATCTTTGCCCTTTAATTATTTATTTGTAGTCATTGAAGTTTTATATTGATTTATTTTAATATTGAATGTAATTTTTTTATCAAACATTTTTATAGTATATTATAAATAAAATTTAAATAAACTAGAGCAGGAAATTAACTCATTAATTTCTAATTTAATTCCAAACCTGTACTTTGTACATAGTTGACCATCACTACAAGAATGTATGTCTTTTAGTGACGAACCAATTACAAATTTAGTTTTCTATGTTAGATTTTATTTCTAACAAATTCGATACTAAATGTCTTGTTACTAATTGTTTATTTAATTCTATTTATATTGAATTCTGTTATTAATCGTCACGTGATGTGATGATACTCTATAACTGTGATAAAACGTAAAAATCTCTTTTTCACAAAATTTTCAGTAGACTTAGTGAAGGGATGCTTTTTTATAGTGTATACAAAATAAATGTATATATATAGTATAGTTAGTCAAATGAAAATTAAATTGGGGGGGGGGGGGGGGGGAGGAAATCTACTTTTAACTAGTAAATTATAATTGCTTTAATTTTTTCATTAAAAAAATTGAAATTTTTATTTAAAACAGGTCAATCCGAATTGACACGAACCTAGCCAAGTTGGGCTAGGGTTGAGGTCTCATGGGTTTGACAGGTCATGGGTTGGGTTACGGTTGTGAGATTTTGTATTATACCCCTACCTCAATCCAACCCGAACCCACAGGATCCACCCAAATTGCCACCCCTATCTATAGTCATGATAGGTTAACCTAAAGAGTAAAGCCCAAATTTTCACCCAAAAAAAAATAAATAAATAAAGAGTAAAGCCCAAATAAAATAAGCAATTTTTTTATTGCAATTGTTTTCATCTCATATTTTCGGGATTTGCATACATATCATCTATTAAGTTATTTTCTCATATACGTATTTGGCTTAAGATTATTACTTTAGATGTACATCCGTATAATTAATAGAATAAAAAGAACATAAAATGGATAGGGAATCCATAGTAAGTTTTGAAAGCCAAACGGGCTTTGCCGAAGTATATTTAAACCAAGTTAATTTAGACAAATCTAAGATAATTAAATAGAAATTATCAAGAAAAGATAATTAAATAGTTAGCCATTGGAGAAATATAATTTTGTATTTGAACTATTGACGTTCTTAATACTGTCGTTTAAATTATTTTGCCCCTAAGATCTTTTATACTTGTGAATTTTTTTCTCTAAATTTGCAAAGTTGGGGCTGAGCTTCACAATAGAAAATTCGAAATGTGTGATGCTCTTGAAAAGTTGTCAGTAGGATGGATTTGGAGCGAATTTGAAGAATTCAAATTCGATAGCGCTTTTTTCAATATCCACATTCAACTCAAATCATTTAAAATTTACATTCAATATTGTTCACACAAAATTTCATATTTGTAAAACAAACAAGTACAAGATAAAAAAAGTATGTGACAAATATTTCAATTTTGAAGAAATGATACAATTTAAAAGGAAAATAATCTCCTAGAAGACTAATTCCCTGATTCTTCTCTCCAAATTTGTTTATGAGAGCTTAAGCTTGTTTTCGGATGAATGATGTGATTCCTTCCTAGATTTGCGGGATGGAAGTTACGATTTACCTTGAAGTCAAAAGTTGGCTTTGAAATCGAAGGCCTTGAAGCACTTGTACTTTGAAGACGAAGTAGAGCCTTTGTAGATACAGTACGTCATCGTAGCGGTCGTTTGCGATTTGAAGACTTGAGAATTTTGAGAGCTCGTACGAAGATCGTATTCTTGTCCCCCTTTTCCAGCCCCAAATGACCTCCTTTTATAGGTATTTGTATAGGGTCGTTTGGATTGCTCCTGAATGTTTTCAGTATTTATCTCTTTAATATAAATTATTATTTTTTTAAAGAGGAAAATACTATTTGAGTGTCATAATTTGATTGGCCTATGCAACCAAATGTGCCACTTGTCACCATTTGATTGATTATGGACTTTCGGGCTGCACGACTTAATTTGATTGGTCGTGAGACTTCATGTTTGACATTTGGCGACTTCTTATTCGCTAGTAAAATAAATACTAAAATATTAATTGCAATTACTATTTAATATTGAATTTAAATTTAGGAAATTTCAAAATGTAAATAGAAAATTTAGTTAATATTTAATAATTTATTTTACACTTGTCAATTTTTGATTGGACGAATTTTAATCGCCAACAAATACCCCTACTTCAAGGCTCGACGAAGAACATGCCGAAAATTTGCGCGCAAGCGGCGGGCCTTGAAACGCTTGATTTCCCTCTTTTTTTTTTATGTTAACTCTTTTTCTCTAATGAGTGTGACCCCCCCCCCCCCCCCCCCCCCCCCCCTTATCAACTTATCTTAGTTTGCATGTAACCGGCCACACTCAATCATCACCCAAATGTGAGCAATATTGCAAAGTCAAATTAATACGCTTGTACCATTTGCTCCATCAAATTTCCTTTTTTTTTAAATCAAGGTTTCATGTGGGCCCGCACTTGGTTAATCATGATAGACTTTTAGCTCCATGGGGTTTCTCTCAGCAGCTACGCATTGGAAGCAGCAGGTGGTATTCTTCCCAACTTCTCCTATTTTGTTTTCACTTTGGTTCCAGAATATCCAAGGATTAAATCCCAAATTCATTGCGAGTCGTTTAGAATATACAAAGATTAGACCCTGAATTCATTGGGAGTCCAATATTAGTCTCCAAACTAATAACGAAACGATGACATCTGAGTTAAATTCAACTCTCTGAGAATACAATCGACTGTAGTTAAATCCCATTAGGACTCAATCTCACAATTATACGGGATGAATTGCAACATATACGGCAGCCACTCGATTGTAGATAAATACCCCTAGAACTCGTGAGTTTGTAACAGAGCCTTGAGAGAATTTGGTGATAAAATTCCTCTTAAAGAGTATATACAATATCAGGCCTTAGATGCATGTTTTAATGAATTCTTTACCAACTTATGATGAATGACGCTCTGAACGTTGCCCTCCAAACTCTGTTTTCTATTTTTTTTTTCCAACAGATTTTTTTTTTTCACGTGTTTATTTTGCGAGTTAATAGCATTTTACTACCCTGTATTATTCAAAAAGTGCAAAATAAACCCAGTGAAAAAAAATATCACATAACGAACCCTGGTTTTTGATGAATTTGCTCACCGCCCCTCATTCTTGACTTATGTTTTAAAAAAGATAAAAAAACAAAATTGCCCTTTTTGACTTGAATTATATTACCCAATTTTTTTTTACCACATCCTCTATTCCCCTTTCTAATGTAAAAATCAGAAATCCCCCCCCCCACCCCCTTTTCTCTCTCTCTAAAATTTGAAAACCCTAATAAAGATGATTTGGGCATAAATCTCCAACGATTAATCTGTTGTTCTTTAACCCATCTACATTTTCTACTTTATTTGACAAGCAATTGCTCGAATTAGAGGATTTCTAAATATAACACAAGTGAGTAATGCCAAAAAACACAGGTTACTGCACGCATTATTCTGCAGGCAGGGTTTTTTTGGCAAGTTTATCAAAACACAGGGTTTTAATAGAAGATTTTTCAAAACACAGGGTCCGTTGTGCCAATAATTGAATGAAATATCTAACTCAGATCTCTGCATAAACAAAAAAATAGAGCAACCAACAGATTCACAACAAAACAACAATAGAGCAACAAAACAAAGGACCACAACATCCAAAAGAGAAATTCATTACTAATACTACAAATCAAAGTTACAACAATAATAACAACCCTCACCAACTACTTAGTACATTTAATTTTTCAACAAGATTACAACAAGAAGAACAAATAAACTCCCACAAACAGCCCAAACCAAACTCAAGTTCCCACCACCTTCAACATTCCTTCTTCTAGCATCAACGTTCGACCCACTTGAGACAACTTCATTAACCTCTTCATGCTCATTTTCACCACCCCAATGGACCCCTCCGAATTGCTTCCATCGCCAACGGGTACTTCCCACATCACTCTTACGGGGTTGCACCACCTAAAAAATTGATATTTTCGAATGGAGCAACAATAAAACAACAAACCTTTCGTAGGCTTCGAGTGAGACTCCACAACTCTTATGGCCGCCTTTAACTCACAAGCACAAAGAGGAGGAGGCGGATACCTGACCTCCACTTCGTTCCTTTGTTGGTAGCGCCGGGAAAATGAAGAAGATGCCATTGTTGTGAAAAGGGTGTAAGAAAACTAGGGTTTTAAGCTTTACATTTCGTTTTTGGGTCTTTTGGGGTGGGAGAAGAGCTGTATCAGATTAAATGGGGGTATAATGGATATTTTCCTCCCATAGAACATTATCAGATTCGCACTAAAAGCGCGTAGAATTCACCGGGGTTATTTTTGTTAATTAGAAATTACACAGGGTTTTTTCTGAGAATTTTTTTTTCACAAGGTCATTCGCGTTTATTAGAGATATCATAGGGGGACCGAGTGCATTTCTCCCTTTATTTTGCTGAATATTTTTTTTCTCTTTTTTTTTGGACAGAATAATTACATCATAAAGACCTTTTCTTTTGCCTTAGTTGTTTCGATGCTCAAATTTGTTGGTAATCAGAGCTTTCTAAAACACCAGGTGAGTACATTAACTTGGTATTCTTTTTTTTTTTTTTTTGTTTCCCTTGATAGGCTATATCAAGGCTTTTTGGCTCCTCCAAAGTTAAACACCTCATGGGATTCGTCACCAAGTTTAGGAGTACGTTGCTCTTTTAGGTTAAGTTATGACCATAGATTAGCTACTTTGACCAGAAGCCTTTGTGCAGCAATCAATCTCCATCAATGCATTTACTAGAATAAGTTTGTTAATGGAAGGATTTAGGACTCTAAAGTTTAACGAACTCCATCATGAAATGATTTCGTAATGGAACCCAATTAAAGAACTTGAAGAGTTATAATCCAACTCGAATCGAACCATTCTGAGGTAGAACCTATAAAAGGGACTTCAAGCATTGAGAATCTACGTAGTGAAAAATTTGTGGAGGTTATCTTATAGGTTCGGTATTGGAAGGGAGCATCCCATGAATTTGATTATTTGCACTTCTCGCCTCAGCTGCAGTATCTCTAGGATCAGCCACTACTTTTGAAGAATGAGACTCCCTTGATTGTCGCCTTTTTTTGTATGCATATACATATATATCTTTTGACTTTCCTTTTTGTTTTTTATAGGAATCTCTAACACTGAAAGATGTATATTGAAGACCATATAGAACCATTCCCTTGTATTGTCATTGGGAGCGACAAGGATAGTCTTAAAGTTAAAAGCACTTTGTTGGCGGTCTACAAGCCGGCAATTGGCACTCAACCTGCTATATCTTCATCCTTTCGAAAGTCTATGCATCTCTCCCAATGGTCAGAAGAGGTTGTCAAGGACGTAATGGATCCACTTTTTGGTCCTTCACCTCATTCGAGAATCCTTCTTTTGAAATGCTCACTCCATGATGTCAAAGATATCAGCACAGACTTTTCACTTCCAAACCATTATCTTAGCATCGACGGAGGCTCTTTGAGGATTCCACCATCTAGGTTTGGTGAGGTATCTTTTCACGCCAGTTATTGGGAGTGGATAGAGTATGTGCTAGCCTACCACGAGGATGTCCTTCACCGTGCCAAGATCCGTGCAGCCGTTCATGCCTCACTTTTCACATACATCTGCTACAAGTCCGTCCTTCAGGCCTTCCTTGAGTTGCGGTGCCCTTCTACGAACACTCTACGCACCGCAATCAGAGAGCTGTCTATTTTTTTGTGGGATCTTCGTGAATTGAGCAGTTTACCTATACGTGGAGATTTTTACGACGAGGTCATCCCGTCTGCTAGAGAGATGTTTGGCCGTGCTACACGCAGTCCTTCTCTGCCACGGAGTTGCAAGTACTTATTCTTGGCATATCACAAGCTTCTCAAGAATGCCGACTGCGTCCTTATCTCCGACTGGATCGACTTTTGGTTTAAAGGACCCACCAAGTATCAAGAACCTCCTTTGACATCATCTAAGAAGAAATGGGCCCCGCCTCAGGATACTCACAACCCGTCTGGAGTCATTAATGCATCTTCTTTGTCTCATGTCAAAAAATTCGATGAGCCTTTCGCCATGCCGGAAATTGAGAGGGATGCCCAAGAAGAGACTTACCTATCTTCTTTTCTTTCATGTTGGTTTTGCAGTTTCATTCTACTGCATCATATGGTGAATCGAATTTGTGCCACTATCTTTAAAGCTTCTAGTAGAATGGCATGCGATGATTACTTTTCTCTTGCCATACCTGTACTAGCAAGTATCTACCGTGGCTTGAGGAACATATCTACTTCATCAAATCCAAGCGAGTCTACATCCATTTACGGTTGGACTGGGCATTATCTTGGCACGCATTTTACTACTGAAATTGATGCAAAAGAAGCTCAGATAGTGCGGTATGCGGGAGATAATATGGCTAAGTATTTTGACCTTACCGAAGCGCGAGACTTGTTCCATAACATCGATCCTTCCACACTTCACAATCTTCATTGGTATCAATCAAAGCGCTCAACAGTGTTAGATGATGCACACACATCCGATACTTTTTGAGATATTTTTGTAGCCCTGCTATCTAGTTACTTGACCCTTAGGTGCGGAGCTGAACACGTTGTTGAGGCTTACAGTCCTCATCGTTTCAGTCGGCAATTTGGCTTTTGTCAACATATCCCCGGTATTCTGAAAAAGGAAATTTTATTGTGTGACTTGAGTAAAGTTGTCGAACTTTCACAATCTTGTACTTTATTAAACACATTCTTGAGGCTTATTACGCCATGAGACACCTCTTCTCTTCCATTAGCCACAAAAGAATACACCGAGTGGTGGGATGGGTGCCGGAAAGCTTCCTTGGCAATAAGTAGTAGGATCGTTGTCAAGGTTGATTGCAAAGATGTAGGGCCTAGCTCAAGAAAATACAATGGTGGAACTTCAAAGCCAACAAAGCTAAAGAAAGAACGGAATCTTACACTAAAAGATCAATCCTCAACTCGAAGGGCTTCAATGAATGGTTCTAGAGACGACCACATGGCATTAATTCCTCATAATCCTACTCCTCCACTGAAAGGAAAAGAAAAGATCTTGGAGGGTAATGATTTTGTAGAGCCATTAAAACAACTTCGAAGAGGCGATTGGTTGTTCTCAAGGATTCAACTCATGGGCATACTTCGACGGATGCCCCCGTTGAAGGAAACAAAGTAATTTCAGCCCTTTCTTACTCGAATAAGAATTCTAGCAGTCAATGCCAACTTATGAAGAAACCAAAGGTGTTTGACTTAGACAATATCAATATTACCTCGGACTTCTTTGCAGATATTCCGAGTTCTTCATTGCCTATAGCTGACCTGGCTTTATACATAAACTTACAAAAATTTACCTATATCTCTTTCTTCTTCTCTTTTAGTTTTTTTTAACCCTCCTTTTTTTTTGGTTTATTTATTTATTTTGCAGCTTGCCGAGCTTGAGGAAGAAGCCCTTAGCACTTGTGAAGGAAGCATTGGCTCGGTGAATGAGGTAAATCCTTTTGATATGCCCGAAGAAAACACTCCTTGCTCTATTGAAAATGACTTGCAAGCTATCCCCATAAATAAGGAGCGAAAAGGTCCTAAGGAACAATTACGAGCGGCACCACCCGCACTTGAGGTAGATATCCTTAAGAAGCCTAAAAAAACATTCCAACCACCCTCTTGCCTATTCCAGCCCCTGCAGTATCTGAATTTTGCCCCCGAGTCATCAAGAGCGAAGCTGAGCGAGTCCTCCTTGAATTTTATTGGAATAGAATTTTCCAGAAGGTCATGAAGACTCCACTTGAGGAACTTCCCCATATAAGGCCTATTGTACACAACCTAGTCAATCAAATGAAGGACCAAATGGATGACGCATCATCATTAGAGAGCCATCTGGATCAATTTTTCGATAGTGCTTCCAAATATGCCAAAATTAAGTTAGCTTTGACTCAAAGAGAGGCTCAGGAGACGCAGGACAAATCCCTTTTACTGGCACAACAATATCTTGACAAAGCGGAGGCAGAAAAACACAAAATGGCTAAGCAGGTGGACGACTTGAAGATTCAACTTTTCTAAATTATCAAGCAACAAGAGGAGCTGAAGAAGCAACTCGTGGATCTGGGCAAAATGGAAGAAGCAATAAGTTCGTCACTTCACAAAGTTGAAGAGGACCTATCCGGGATTGAAAGAGATGTAGCTACTCGGCAAGAGACTATCTTGGAGCTTGAGAATACCCCTTGTATGTCCACCAAAGGAGTCAAGGCTTTGAAGAGAATGGAGGCTCTACTTGAAGAGTCTTGCAAGGACTTGCCATCTTTTGACTTGTTTTCGTGAACACTTTGACTTAGCTATGCATTTTTTTTTGTTTTCTTTCGTCTTGTAAACGAAATATTCAAGATGCAATCAATATTCTCTTTTATTCTCATCACTACAATCTATATGCCTTTTTTTTTTTGCCATAGCTCAACCTAAGCATTTAATGAGATATTATCGAAACTGATGAAATAAATCATTAAATCACTTATAAACTTATCACCTCAGATTGACTAGGATAACATTAAGAATAAACAATATTTATTGAAAATGTATGACTGAACTTGGAATAATTGCCAAGCTGCCTTCGTACCCTATCAAGGGATCAAGTCATTACGTAGTTCAATTGTTTATTCTTTTTGGTTTGGGGGGGGGAGGGGGGGCGGGTGTTCACAGTTTATACTCATGCGGGCCAGGAGTCACTACAGGAAAAACGTTGGATTCCGGCGGAGCTATTCTGGGGGAATATTCCGCCAGAGTCAAATTGGGGGAATTTCGGTGGAATTCTGGCGGGCGAGGCGAAAAGTAATATCCGACGGAAAAATCTGCCGAAATTCCGGCGGAAATGGTTTTTCAAAATTGTTTTTTTTAAATTTTATTTGAACCGGGGGAAATCTGGGGGAGAATATCCCCCGATTATTTTAAAAAAAAATTTTAATAAAAAATCGGGGGAAATTTTCCCCTAGTTTTATTTTTAAATTTTTTTTGGTTTATAGTTTATTTTTGGTTATTTTACATATTAAGTGTTTTAGTATTTTGATACATAAATTCACATGTTTTATGTGTTAGATATTGTATAAATTCATGTATTTTAATATAATTATTGATTGTTAATAATGTACAAATGTTACATGTGTTAGATGATATGTGTGATAATATATTATTTAATTTTCAATGTATATTTTTTGGAGATGTGTAAATTAATGTGTTTTATATGTGTTATTTTGTAATGTGTAAATTATTTTATAAATTGTTTATGTAAATTATTGAAATATTATTGTAATTTATTTATTTATTTGTCTTGAAATTGTAGGTATTTCGCTTGTTCTGCTTCATTTGCATAGCATTCTAACTTGGTATAAACATCGAAAAGGTACGTATGGCTAACCTTTGTTAATATGAGCCATTGCTTGGCTATGCATAGTTATAATTAGATGTATATATATGTTATTAGTTAGTTTGTAGTGATTAAGGTAGTATGAGATGTGGAGATGGTGGATGAGAGTTGGGAGAAGGGGTGAAGCCTTCCCATTATTTGCTGTGGTTAATACTTGCTTGCATGTTGTGGCAAGATAAGGGGGTGGTACGTATTTTATGACAATATATAATTAGTAAATGATATATAATCATGTATATTCTGGTTGATATGAAATGTTTGTATACATTTTTTAATATGATGCTTGTGTTTGAATTTCAGTAAAATGTAGAATTTGTAACAATGTAAAGTTAGATGATATAGTAATTAAGTATAAACAGCGGTGTAATAATTAGTAAATCTGTAATATGTAGATGAAAATACCCTTGCATAGGATGTGGATGTATAAAAGGACTGAGGCTAATTCATTGGGGCTTTCAAACTCGTTTATTGATGGAGTTGATGAATTTATAGAACATGCTAAAGGTTGCGGAGAGTTTATAAAGTTTCAAATGATTTGATGTCCATGTGCAAATTGCGTTAAAAAGTGGGTTGTTCTAGAACCGTTTAAAGTTAGGGAACATCTTCTCCGTTTCGATTTTAAAACAAATTATTGGTTTTGGGTAGATCATGGCGAGGTAGGACTCATTAAAGTAAATACATCGTCTGGTCAACCAAGTACATCCATTAAGCTTGACAATAATCCCCTACAAAGATCATCAGAGATGTGCTTCGATGCCGCTAGGGAATATGTTGTTGTAGATGATATGGCTGGTATTGGGAATAACGATGGGCAAACTATTGTGGAAGAGGCGCCAAATGCAGAAACTCAAAAATTCTTTGATCTTTTGAGTGAATTTAACAAACCAATTTGGCCTGGGTGCGAGTATCACTTGCCTTTATCTGTTGCGGCAAGGTTAATGAGTATCAAAACTGATTACAATATTACGCAGGACGGTATTGAGGAAATCATACAATTAATGTCTGAAGTAATGCCTACCCCGTATGACCTCCCAACAAACTTTTACGAGGCGCAGAAACTTGTAAAAAGATTGGGTTTGGTTAGCTACAAAATTGATTGTTGTGTAAATGAATGCATGTTGTATTATAAAAATGATTCTACCTCAACGGAATGTAAATTCTGTAGTGCCCCTAGATATCGAAAAATTCTTAACAGAAGTCCAGGTCAATGTAAACACATTCTCGTTAAGCGAATGCATTACCTACCACTAATCCCACGATTAAAACGTTTGTATGCATCTTTGAGTTCAGCACCACACATGAGATGGCATGTAGAACATCGCCGACCAGAAGAGGTTATGTGCCACCCAGCTGATGGGAATTCATTGAAAAATTTTGATGAAGTTTATCCTAATTTCGCTGCTGAACCTAGAAATGTTAGACTTGCTTTGTATTATGATAGATTCACACCTTATTCTCAATCAACATCGCCTTATTTATGTTGGCCGGTAATTGTAACACCGTATAATTTACCACCTGAGATGTGTATGTCAATGCCCTACATGTTTTTGATATGCATAATTCCCGAGCCAAAAAACCCGAAAGCCAATATTAACGTGTATTTGCAACCACTTATTGATGAGTTGAAAGAACTTTGGGATGTGAGTGTTGAGGTGTGTAATGCATCAACGAAATAAAATTTTATGCTGAGAGCTGCGTTGATGTGGACAATTAATGATTTTTCGGCATTTGGGATGCTATTTAGTTGGATGACTACTGGTAAATTAGCATGTCCATATCGTATGAGTTACAGTAAGGCCGTAACATTAAAATATGGAAGGAACAATACCTGGTTTGATTGCCATCATAATTTCTTGAAATGAATCATCCTTTTCGAAGGAACAAATCGAATTTCAAGAAAAATAAGATTGAGTTCGACACAGCACCACCAAAAGTTGATGGTTATCAAATGGCCGAACTTGTACAATGATTTCAGAAAATTACTGAGCAGCCGCATATGGATAAGTTGCCTAGGTATGGTATGACGCACAACTAGACAAAATAAAATATATTTTGGGAATTACCATATTAGAAAGATGTTTTAATTCGTTATAACCTGGATGTCATGCATATTGGAAAAAATGTGTTTGATAACATTTTTGACACATAATGGACATCAAAGGAAAAACTAAAGACAATGCAAATGCACGGATGGATATGGCAGAGCTCTATAGGCGGTGTGAGCTAGAATTGGTGCCAAAGTTAAGCGGGCAATGAGGGAAGCCAAAAGCTAAGTACACTTTTACGTTAGACCAGAAGAGAGCAATATGTGAGTGGATTAAACAACTAAAAATGCCAGATGAGTATTCCTCCAATTTAAGTCGTTGTGTAGACTCACAAGCAGCAAAAATCCATGTCATGAAGAGTCATGATTATCATATATTCATGGAACAATTACTGCCCATTGCATTCAAGGAATTACCCGATGATATTTGAAAGCCATTAGCCGAATTGAGTAAACTTTTTAAAGATTTGTGTTCAAGTACATTGAGACACGATGATCTTGACAAGATGGAGAAAAATATTCCGATAATTTTATGCAAATTAGAACGAATTTTTCATCCGGTGTTTTTTGATGTAATGGAGCACTTACCTGTTCAGTTGATCAATGAGGCTTATAATGGTGGTCCAGTGCAATTTAGATGGATGTATCCGTTAGAAAGGTTAGTCAATATATTTTTTTGAGTATATTACGTAACTTAATTTATTTTATACATTGTTATTTATTACAAAAAATTATCATTAATAATGTTTTAGGTATTTGGGCAAGATCAAAAAAACAGTTAAACAAAAAGCTCAAGTAGAAGGGTCTTTATGTGAGGCCTGTCTCTGGCGTGAGACTGCAAATTTTTGCTCCTTCTACTTTAATTCTCACGTGCGGTCAATGAGTACGTGCTTACCATGAAACGATGGTGGTGGTGTTGACGTTTCGGTACCATCAACTTTATCGGTTTTCAATCAACCAGGTTGTCCATTAGGAGCATGTAAGGAATGCTATTTTAAGAGTGTGCAAAAGTATAACTTCGCTAAACTACATGTGTTATTGAACTGCAATGAAGTCGAAATTTATATCATGTAAGTATCATATTTAATAAATTAAATATACTTTATACCTTGTATATGATCAACAAAAGCCTGAAGTAAATCTTGTCAAATGTAGCTATTTTCGACAACATTATAGGATCGTAAAAGTTGACACAAGCGACCAAATAGAAAATGAATTTGCAGACTAGTTCAATTCGCACGTAAGTTTAAATTTACAAAAAAATAAAATTTTTACACAATCAAGTATATAAATTGCATATATATTGTCTTTGACGTTACGTATATACATATCATTATACAGGTTCATGAACTAAATAATGGAATCTTGACAATATTTTTGAAACAACTTGCGATGGGTCCTAATTTCTCTGTGAGGACATATCCGATATACATTGTGAATGGTTTCAAATTTCACACATGATCATGGAGTGAAGGTAAAAAAATAATGAACTGTGGCGTATGGGTGAAAGGGGGTTACAATGGCGATTCCGATGAAGATGATTACTATGGAATTTTGAATGAAATTTTTGAGTTGGAGAATACGGGGGGACCATTAAAAAAAGTTGTGATGTTCAAGTATGATTGGTTCGACCCCACTTCACACAGAGGAACGCGTATTGTACACCCAGAATGTAGTATTATTGAGGTGAAACAGATGGGCAGATATAGATAATATGACCCTTTCATAATCACCCAACAAGCACGTTAAGTTTATTTTGTTGTATACCCAGGCCGTATTCATGGCAAGACCCAATAGTTCGCTGTAATTAAAAGCAAAGCTAAAGGCAGAGTTGAAACTCCTGGTGGAATGGAAGAGGCTTACCAAAATGATATGTGTCAGATTATAAACTGTACAAGCGATGATGGAGTACTCGCTTTATGTGATCAAGATGTTGGCTTAAATACTGTTCAGCAAGTGGAACTTGATGTTCACGAGGAAGATGAAGACAAAAATGATGATGTCTCGGCTGGTGAAGAATATAGCGACAATGATGAGGATAATGAGGAAGACTTGGTGTTAGTAAACGATTCAAACAATGATAGAGACAGTGATTAGGGTTAATTTGATTTTTAATTGTTGATTGTTAATGATTGGATTTTTATGTAATACTTCGTATTAATGTAATTATGTATCTTTCTAATTAATATGACTATGCAATTCATCTATTAATTTATATTAACAACAAAAATTTAGATGCAACCGCGGAAACGCTCTTGATCAAGTAATGCCATACGGGGTACAAATAATTCTTCACAATCATATGTCCCCAATACTCTCACTTTTTCACATGAGTTAGACAATCCTCCCATTATCAATGAACAAATGAACAACACAGCATACCATCCTGTTGTATCGACTCCACTTCAATTCATGCCTACCCCATCCATAGGTGGACATAGTCTATTGATTACTTCACCAAATCCATCTGCTCAGGAGGCGTACAGCATCCCGGATCCTCCAACCACACAACGAGGTGCACAAAAGCTCTTCTTGGAACCTACTCCAAATTGGTGAGAGACATAATAATATATTAAGTTCAAATGTATTATAAAAACTCAATTGTAATTGATATGATGTGTATATATTCTATATGTGCAGTAGTTTCACCAATGTCGAACGTGGAGCTAACACTATAGGTAATGTGTTGAAGGGCCGAATGACTGAGTTCGTTCCTACATTCAAATGTATTAGGTCGGCACTTTTTGAGACGTGGTTTGAAGAGTGGAAGGTTCGCATATTTTGTATATTGATTATATTTTACACGTCACACATATAAATTTTGATACATGTTGTAATCTTTTAAAATATAATATATACAGACATATCTTGAGTGGGATCCTGTGCACGAACATCATATGAGAAAAGCTTTTCGAAGCCGTGGTTTTGCGGAAACTGTCGTAGCTATATGAGCATGTAAGGGAAGTTGGGACACGACCGGCTTGGATAGTGCCCTAAATATGGGACCAATTGAACGTCTACTGGGCTTCAAAGAAATTCAAAAAACAAAGCGAACAGAATAGAAAGAATAGGGAAGCGGGTGGTGGAGCATGTTACGGTGGCGGGCCGAAGTCGCTGGCAACGAAAAAATTTGAGATGGTATGTTATTTATTATTAATTTTATTATTAATATTATTGTTATTATTATTAACACAATTTTATTTTTCGATTACCCAGGAAGCCGACTGTGAACATAATGTCGAGTATGATGAGATGATTCAAAAGTGTTACATGAGAGCACCTAGACCTGATGAGATTGTCGAGGGAGACGAGGACGAAGAGAGCATGGCCAATAACGTGATTTGACTAAATCAAAATGCCAAACAAGTTCACGTACATATACAATTTATTAATTTACATGTTTACTTAATTAATTATACAAACTTGAATTAATTAACA
The DNA here is from genome assembly GCA_026212405.1 of Petrea volubilis. Taxonomy (NCBI): domain Eukaryota; kingdom Viridiplantae; phylum Streptophyta; class Magnoliopsida; order Lamiales; family Verbenaceae; genus Petrea; species Petrea volubilis. The sequence continues at coordinate 4,797,012 of CM047884.1, forward strand.
TAAATGCTTAATATAATTTATTTTATTTCATGCAGGAGAACTACCAACAATTGTTGCAAGGCCAGGAACAGTCAATGGCAGCAGGTTTGAATGAAGAAGCTACACAGCAGTCTAGACACGAGTTGTTTATGCAGGCGGCCAGACCACCGAACAGAAAGGGCTGCCAGATCGGGCTGAACTTCGTTCCTCGAGAAAAGAGGGGGAAACACTTATAAGGATCTTCCTCGTCGCGTAGTGGTCCTTTTAATTCCGAAGGAGATGTAGAGATGCAGTTGTTGAAATTCAAACATCATATTGACAGTTATATATCAACTCAAAAAGAAGAGATCACCCAATTGAAAATACAAAATGACACAATGATGTCAATAATGCAACAACTGTACACCGAACTTATGGGCAACTGCCCGTTCGCCTCTGGAACAGCTGCCCAGTCATCTCGTCGTCGTCGTCCCACGGGCAATACGTCCCATGATACCGCTCATAATCCCTATTAAGGATATCCCGCTCCATACATGTTCGCACAACAGCCAAATATGAATCCCACCAATGTCGGAGATGACAACGAAGATGACATCGACTACTTTGAGGATGAGGATGATGAGTAGAAACGTTAGATATTTTGATTTGTCGTATGAACAATGTTTTTATTTGTTTTGCTTATTTGTATTTTATATTTGAATTATGCTTCAAACAATATGGGATAATATTACGCATTTGTCAATCTATTTTAGCTTTTTGCATTTTTATTTATTTTAAATATTTGTCAATTTTAGCGTTTTGCATTATTTGGATATTATAACTTAAATTTATAAATAAAAAAAATTAAAATCGACTGATTTATTGCCTGTAATAATTAATTTTCTTTTTTAAAAAAAATCGGAGGAAAACTAGGGGAAATTTCCCCCGGTTTGAATTAAATTTTCTTTTAAAATTATTCCAACGGAAAAACTGGGGGACATTTCCCTCGGTTTAAATTAAATTTTTTTAAAAAAATATTCAGGCGGAAAAATCAGGGGAAATTTTCCCTGGTTTGAATGAAATTTATTTATTTTTTTAAATATTCCAGGGGAAAAACCGGGAGAAATTTCCCCCAATTTAATGAAATTAAATTTTTTTTTAAGTTCAATTCCCCCGATTTTTCGTCGGTCTACGGCCAGTTGCCGATTCTGACGAAAAAATCGGGGGAATTTCGGCGGCCCATCTTATTTCGGCACCAATTATTCCGGCGGACTAATTTCCGCCAGAATTCCGCTGGTCTTTTCCTCCGAAATTCAGTATTTTTCCTATTATCCATTGCTTACCCACCTTGGACTAGGTAGAGTATTTTATATTTAACCACATGTAATACCTTCAGTGGAGTATGTTAGCAGTTTAACTACATGCATTATTATTGGTGGGTGCCGTACACAGTTTATACTAATGCAAGTCAGGAGTGATGCAATTTAGGCTCATGCGTCGGGAGTTGTTCACCGCTTCAGGGGTAATATCATTTCAAAAATGGTTGATGGGGCCAATGCACAACTCTTTTTTATCAACTAACTTGTAAGCACCATTTGTGTACACCTCTTTGACCACGTGAGGACCATCCAACTTTGACATAAATTTACTTTCCCATTCGCTGTGTGATGGTGATGGGTCTTCTTACTGCCAAGACCAAGTTGCCTACTTGAAATGTTCTCAGGTGGACCTTTTTGTTGAACACCCTTGTCATGCGAGATTGGTAGCATTCAAGGTGTTGTTGTGCCACAAGCATTTTCTCATCTAACGCTCCAACTTCTCGAGTCTGAGTCGAGCATTGTCCTCAGTAGTGAGTCCTTCCTGAATAGCTATGCGGAGTGAAGGTATTTGACTTTCCAAAGGGAGCATTGCCTTAACACCATATACCAGAGAATAAAGAGTGGCCTAGGTGGCGGTTTGATATATTGTCTGGTATACAAACAACTCTTCCCCAACTTTCTCATGCCAATCTTTCTTTGATTTTGACATGACTTTCTTTAACAGATTGCATAAAGTTTTGTTAAATGCTTCAGCTAAGCCATTTGCAGCAGCATTATAAATGGATGAGTTGTGTTGCTTAAATCCGAACTGAAGGCATAATTTATACATCAACTCGTTGTAGAAAGGCCTTCCGTTATCTGTGATGATGTACTTGGGCACTCTATACCTAAAAATTAAGTTGCAGCAGATGAACTCTTCTTCACTTCTTTTAATGGGCTTACCTCAACCCACTTAGAGAAGTAATTAGTTGCTGCTAATATATAAACGCATCCACCAAAAGGCTTGGGAGTTATTGGCCCTACCACATCAAGACCCCATGCATCAAATGGCCATGAAGCCACCGTAGGGTGTAGAGGTTCTAGAAGCTGGTGTATGAGGTTAGCATGTATCTGACAAGCCTTACATCTTTTTGCGAAGTTCAAACAGTCTCTAACCATCGTGGGCCTATAATAGCCCATCCCTTTGATTCGAAAGTGGAGCTTCAGACCTGATTGATGAGTGAGCTCCGCACACTCCATAATGTGCTTCGATCATAGTTTCAACTGCTTCTTCATCACCTAAGCAGTGGTGGTAGTTGCCTTCAAATGATCATTGATGCAATATATCTTTATATATGATGAAGCATGACGATTTCCGTCGCACCTGTTTTGTGGCACGGGTTCTGCGACAACTTTCCGTGCTTCAAGTACTCAATCAAAGGCATTCTCCAGTCATCATCTTCACATACTGTGACTAATGTGGTCATTGATTCTTCATGATCTGGCTCATCTAATGTCAGTAGCACCCATTGATTACATACTGGCCAGCGCATCTGCCATCCTACTTTCTTTTCCTGGAATATGGCTCAATATGATGTTCTCGAACTTTTTTACCAAATTTGAGGCTTGTCAGAAATAAGGAATGAGGTCCTCCTTTTTAACTTCATACTCATTCAAAAGTTGATTGATAACCAATTTTGAATCGCTATAGATCTCGAGATCCATAATTTCCATTTCTACAACCATCTAGAACCCAATTATCAAAGCTTGGTATTCAACCACATTAATGGAGCACAACTCTCCCAGTACAATTGAATATATCAATACTAGCTTTTTTGGAGAGACAAAAACTACCCCCGCTCCAGCTCAATCGACTCTAGCTGCTCTATCGAAAAACATCATCCATGCTGGCAAGATTCGATAAAGAAGGCGTCTTCATCAGGAAGAGAGTTGGATAGTTCCCACTCTGCTGGAATTGGATGGTCAGCAAGAAAATTGGGAAGCCCCTACCCATTGACGGCTTTTTACGGCACGTATGTGATGTCATATGGATTAAATATAACAGACCACCTGGCCAGTTTTCCTGAAAGTACAAATTTGGACATGAAAAATTTGACAGGATCTGCACGAGAGATAACCCGAATGGGATATGCTTCAAAGTAATGTTGTAAGGACCCCAATTCTCCTTTCTCTTATATATATATATATATATATATATATATATATATGTGGCTATACCTAAATGTGTACAATTTACATGTTTCTATGTATGAGTGTTTATTATTTTCATACTTTATGGTACATGTCCGTTTAAGTGCAACATGTACACGTGTAGGATACCTTCTTGTTTTAGTTAATTGCCATACAACTATAAAATTTAAGAAATACATAGACACATAGATATATATATATATATATATATATGGTTTATATATGTATATATATACTTAGACTTAATAGATTTCCTTGTAACTTTTCTAACTTTTGTAAAAAATCCCCTAAGGTATGGGTAACTTGTATTTCTACCCTAGATAGTATTTTCTTCTCTAATATGAATAATTTTATATAATAACAAGAAATAAATTATGTTTTCAGATCTTTTAAGGGAGGGGGACGAATTTTGAGGTGGTTTTTGGGAGAGAAAATAGAAAATATTAAATACTAGGCTTGTATTGAGTCTTATCCACCAAGCTTGCCAAATACAATGTATAAATACACTTGGCATACACTTTCTAGAGGAATGAATACATGTTTGGCCATGGTTAAAGTAGAGCAACACTTAAGCTACTTAGACCAAATATTTGGCTAATTAGGGTCATAATTGGAAAAGGACTTAAGGCTATTTTAATACTATCTCTCTTTATTAGTCTATATATAATATTTACTTGGAAAAATACCAAAAACCACACACACACCCAAAAATCCGGCCACACACACACACACACTTCATTCCTCTTGTTTTCATTCAACTTTCCTAATATCCTTCAAGTCTTGAAACCCTCTCACCCCTTCAAACACTCTCCCTACTCCAAACCCTACAAAGAAAGAAAGAAAGGCATATTAAGGTAGAAATTTGCCTATGGCATGAGTTAGGGTTAGGTTTTTCTTAATTTTTTAGCATGTTATCTTCCCTATAAGACCTAGGAGGTCACCACAAGTTGGTTTCCATCTTGGGTTTAAGGGATTTCAAGATGTGTTGGTTATATATTTTTATATTGTGCATATGATGTTTCTATGAGCATGTTAGGTTAAAATTCTTGAATATGCATGCTGGAAATTGTTGTAAATATGCTTAAGTGATGCTTGAACTCTAGGTTATCATGTTTTATACCTTTTTAGAGTCTTGTTTATGTGCTAGAAGCTAAAATTTTAAGTTATGAAAGCTGAAAATTCAAGTTGTGCATATGCTGGAATTACTGTTCATGCAGAAACTCTTGTTTTCAAAGCTGAAAAGTTTGATTTTTGCACGACTGAAAAATCCAAAAATTTCCAACCAAAAACCTGGTTTATATAATTTAAATTCAGTGTAGAATAAGCTATAGAAACAGGTTTTTAAAAGCTGGAGGTTTGGATTGCGAAAGCTAAAAATTTCAGAAGTTGCGCGCTAAATCGTTTCGCGTCGCAGTCTGAAAGTTTCAGGTTTCGTGAATTGAAAATCCGGAAATTTATACTCTAAAAGTTTATTTCACAACCTTGGGAATATATGTGTGGATTTCCAGTAGATTTTAAACTGGAGTTTTAGTAGTTTGGAAGCTAGAAATTTCAGTTCGACGTTGTAAATGTCGATTTCGCAAAAACTGGAAATATGGGTACTTTGTGCTGAATTTGAGCTGAATCAGTGTGTATTGTGATGAAATTGTGATTTTTATGTGTTGGAATTATGTGTGTAAGGGCCCTATATGTGTTCGGTATGGATGGGGCTAGAGTTCGGCCGGGCGGCAATGGGCTTGCCGGTCTTAAACCAGTTCTTGCCATTCATGCCTATTCCCATCTTGCATGGACGGAGTGTTCCATGTATTGGTTGTGGGTCGTAGGTTTTTGGCATATACTCGAGATATGACCACCGGTGTGTTTAGGTTGGGTGGGAGTTTCGGTTGGAAATTGGTTTACGGCACGGCGAGATAAGGTAGCCGCCCTTCGAGGTGGAAAAACGGTAACAACGTGTTGAATTGTGATGCTCTATCAGAGCTGGAAATTTATATGATTTGATCATGAAAACTGAAATTTCTATGGTTTTATGTGTGGTTATGTGCTTTTATGACAATATGCAATTTCACACGAACACCTCATGTCCTATGTGAATTTCTACTCAACATGTGTATATGTTGACATTGTTTTGTTTATTATGTTTTAGCCGGAATTGAGACATCGGAGGATAGGTTCGAGGAGAACGTAAGCGGACGCTTCGAGGCATTTAGTTAATTATGTATATAAGTTATGCTAGAAACTTGAAAGTCAAACTTGTGTACATGTAATAAAGGAATGATGTAAACCTCTCTTTTGGAATATTAGTACGTACATTTGGTTTCATTATGTTTTATGCTATTATGTTTTAAAGAAATGGTTATATGTTAAACGTTGCATGATTATCTATTGGTTTCGGGACGTCACAAATGTTTTAACTTTTTAATTGCATAAAACAAAGTTAAGTATATCTTCTTAATTGGGGAGCATTTCAACTCATTCTCTATCAACCGGTGGCTCAGATAATACAAGGCCATTTCTTTGCCTTCTTCATTTTCTTGTGCCATCAAAGCACCAATCAGGCTTTCTTGAGCAGCAATATATAATATGAGTGGCTCTCCCAATGTCAGAGCTCCCAAGACTAGTGGGTTTGCCAAGTGCTTCTTTATACTTTCAAAGACATTTTGGCATCTTTTATCCCACACAAATAGTGCATCTTTCTTCATCAGATGGCTAAACGGTTGACATCGTCCATCGAGATTTGTTATGAGCCTTCTGATAAATGCGAGATTACCTTGTAAACTTCGTGGTTTCTTAAGATTTCTCGGCGCAGGCATTTTTTGAATTGCATCTATCTTGGCCAGATCAACTTCAATCTCACGATAGGGTACTATAAAACCAAGGAATTTCCCCGAGGTGACGCCAAAAGTACATTTGAGCGGGTTCATCTTCAAACCGTATTTTCTTAGCCAATCAAAAACCACCCAGAAATCTGCTACGTGATTACTTTTCCTTTTTGTTTTAACGATAAGATCATCCACAAAACACTCCGCCTTATCATGAAGTATATCGTCAAAAATATTTTGCATGGCGCGTTGGTAGGTGGTACCTACGTTCTTTAGTCCGAAAGGCATAACTGTATAACAGTAAATACCCTTTGGACTGCAAAATGCCATGCATTCTTCATCTTCTGGCGCCATTCTGATCTGATTATATCTCGATGATCCATCCATGAAAGACAAAGCTTCATGTCCCGTGGTAGCATCAACCATGAGCTCGATGATGGGAAGCGGGAAGTCATCCTTCGGGCATGCCTTGTTCATATCTTGAAAATCAACACATATACGTATTTAGCCATTTTTCTTCTTGACAGGCACTATGATGGGGATCCAAGTTGGGTATTTGACTTCTCTGATAAAACCAACATCAATAAGCTTGTTAACCTTGATCTCGATAAGCCGGACTAGTTCCAGACGGAGTATCCGCCGTTGTGATTGTTTCACCGGCCTTGCTCCATACTTTATCCCAAGGTGATGAACTGCAAACTTGGGGTCCAGTCTAGGCATTTCCTTGTATGTCCAGGCAAAAACATCCCTATATTCAGCTAAGAGCTCAATATATTGGCATTTTTCCTCGAAACTTAGAACTACGCTGACGAATATTGGTCGTGGCTCTTCTACCGTCCCTAGATTCATTTCTTTCAACTCATCCACAGTTGCTTGTCCACCATCTTCAAGCTGTGGAGGGGCTTCTTGGATGTCATCTTCAGAAGCCTAAGAAACTGAATCCTCGTCAATTGAGATGTGGTTGCATGTTTGCAATTCATCGGTCATATCGTCGTCCTCAAAGTGCGCATTTGGATTATTGTCACTAGAGACTCTGGACATCTTGTATGCAATGGTCTATCTCAATGTTCCATTTGTTTTATGACTGGGCGTAGTTCCAGTTTCCAACCCAAGCTACTTGTTGTGTGCACGAAACAAGCACTGACTAACTTCCTCAACTCCCATATAGCTTGATAGGGAGCCTTTGCCTTTGGCTTGTCTATAACACTCGCATAACAAGGGTTGACGATGACCTCTACTTTATTACCACCTTGAGAATCTCTATCTAACGGACGAGAATGATCAATGGTACGTTGCTTTACACTCACGGTCCCGTTCATAGAAATGAGCAATAATGAGTATTTACTTCCACGTGTTTGAGAAAAATAAATGATTTGATCTTCTTTTTCTATCTCAGGTATGTGGTCAACACCCTCATTACTTTGCTCCACTTGATGTTGTGGATTGCCATTCCCAAGTAGGTCAAAAATTGTAGGATGACTCTTATCAATCCTGTCATGTATTGACGATTTTTGTTTGGTAGAACCAAGTCTTTTGAATACAGAAGTACGAGTATTTGGAGTGCCTAGACAATCAAATGTTGAGATGCGTTGACCATATTTCCTCTCCCCTTTTCTGCTTTCATCTTTTGTTGCCGCAATGTGCTGGAACTTGGCATACTTATCTTTCTTGGAAACTCATATCCTGATTGGTTCTTTTGCCGTGTATCCCAAGCCAATTTTTGGTTGATCAACACGAAACCCTTGTCTTCTGAGTTTATGCTGTGCCTTGCTGAGTCCATGGATCCTCTCACCAATCAACTCAGGCTTTAGGCTTCCCAATCTGGATGGGGTTTTAGAAATCATAACAAACTTCTGCAACAGTGCATAAGTTTTAGGATTAAATGCTCCCTGGAGATTTCCTCGTGAACTTCCTGTAGAAGAAGAAAGCGGTGTCGGGTTTAATCCAGTAATAGACAAAGTCAATTCTGACTTCAAAATTTGGCAGTGTATGGGACCGTTTACGCTTTCTTTTCCTTTATCAATTATTTGAAGGTGTGGTGCGAGTTTTCCTTCCCCGTGAATTGATTCCTTTATTTTAATAGAATGACCGATCAGGATCTTTATGGGTATCACCTTATCTTTTGAGTTGGGTAACACGTACAGTTTTGCATTAGCGAAGTGTGACTGAGCATCTGTAAATGGCTTCACATCTGCATCCACCTTCTAGATTTCTCCATGAAAGGTGGATGGCACAATGCCATTTTCATGAAGCCACGGTCGCCCTAAGAGCAGATAGTAGGAGGTTTTCACATCAATAACATGAAACAATGTGCTCGCCTTTAACTCTCCTATTGTAAGGTCTAGGCGAATCATGTTGATGGCTCGTTGGCCCCCTTGGTTGAATCCTTGGATTGTTAAACGACTTCAAGCCGGCTCTTCTACTGATATTCCTAGGTCCCTCATGGGGGATTTTGGCATGATATTCACGGCAGAACCTCCATCAACCAGTATGCAGTTGACTCTTTGCTCTTGCATGAAGCCTGAGATGAAAAATGGTAGGTTATGGGGCTTTGATCCCAACAACAAGTCTTCGTCTGTAAAGGTAAAATCAACATTGGTGGCATAGTAAGAAGCACAACTTTCTTCTTCTTCTTTTTCACAAGATGTAGTGTGTGTTGTTTTGACCTCTAGTCGGAGTATTTTCTCAGGGAAGAAGTAACCTAAAGTAATAGGACGACGTCTCCCGCATCTCGATGTTTCCTTCCCCTTAGCTCATGAAACTTGTGAGTTTCTCCTAGGCCGTGAACTTTTATACTTGACTTGGTTCAGTTTCTTCGCTGGCACGGGATGAAATTGTTCCACATGTTGCTTCTGCCTTCGACGGTATGTTACAAGGATCCATTCACCTTCATTTTCAGTTTCAGAAGCTAAATCTTCATCTTTTCCAATTCTGTATTATTGATCAACATGCTTTTGATGAAGTTTGAATCTAAACTTCCAAATTGGATCATCGTTGATGCCCCCAGGAGGCTTGATGCTGGACCAACATCATGCTTGTATTGGGGTTCATTTCCAATGTTGGCAGCTATTGTCACGCTCACAGTATTTGCATCTGCAGCGTCCTCACTATCAAGGATTATCTTTCGATCCCTTGCTAGTGGCATGATTTTGTCTTTTATCACAAAGCATTTCTCTATCGGGTGACTAACGACCCAATGGTACTTGCAGTATTTTAAGTCATTCACTCTTCCACTCTCTTAGGGCCGTTTTGGCTCCAGTAGCTGAATGAGCTTTCTTGCTAGTAGTTCATCAAAGATGTGGGAGACGTTGGAGTCCGAGAATGGGTATTCCTTTTCTTATCTTTCTTCTAGGAAAGGACGACGTCTCTCATTTGGAATGCACTGATTTGCAAAATTCGGCCCATTCTTTTTATTATTGCCAGTGATTTTGACTGGAGTTGCCCTAATAGCCATCGACTCCTTAGCGGAGGCCTTAAAGTGTTTCTCGCTTTTTTTTGCATCGTTTCTCTCTTTCTTTTGATCTCCAACAGGGAAGTTGGCTCCATGATTGGCGATGCTAAGTTTCATGTCATGGGCACGAGTGGCCAACTCTTCAAAGTTACGAGGCTTGATTCCATGTAGAATGTAGATGAGCCCCCAGTGCATCCTTGGATGCACATCTCCACTGCATAAATCTTCGATAGCTTATCCTTGCAATTTAGGCTCAACCCACGCCACTTGTTGATGTAGTCCGCCACTGGCTCATCCTTCCATTGTCTTGTATTGGTGAGTTCAATCATGCTTGCAGTGCGGCATGTGTTGTAGAAGCGGTTTAGGAATTCCCTCTCCATTTGGTCCTGGCTCTTGACAGACTCAAGCTCCAGATCAATGTACCAATCAAAAGTATTTCCCTTCAACGAACGCACAAACTTCTTTACGAAGTGGTCGCCATAGGTTCCCGCATTGTTGCATGTTTTCACAAAATGCGTGATATGTTGCTTCGGGTTGCCCTTTCCATTGAACTGCTGAAACTTTGGAGGTTGGTAGCCTATCAGCATCCTCAATGAATCGATGCATCTCGTGTAGGGCTTTGAGTACGTCGGATAATGCTGTGCTGGGGCATCATACTGAGCTTTATGGTGTTGGCAATCATATCTTGCAATTGCTGCACCGACAGTGTGGCAACAGAGGTGGTTGATTGCTCAAGCCTTGGCATGTGCTCGTATTTTTGATGTGTTTCTTGAGTTTGCCCTTCATTTGCGGCTTGAACTTGAGGATTATGATACCTGTGACTAGGCTGCCCAATATTTGAATGCTCCAACTTGTCCATAAGTTGAGCGATTTCAAAGTCCTTATCCTCAATCGTCCTTTGCAGGTTTGCTATAGCCTGAGCCATCTGAGCTAACTGCTCGTCCACAATGGTTATCTCAACGAAGTGGAGTGCTTTGCCAGCAGATGTCGTTGGGCTTGGAGGGTTAGAACCATGCTAGGAATTAAACTCAGAGACTCTGGCTTTGGTTGATGAGTGATTGCCGGCGTCCTTGACAGTCTTGTCAGTGCCGTCCCTTTTGTTGAAACTAACATTATTCTTATTGGGGGCCATCGAACTTTCTGAAAGAATGATTTGATGCATTGTTGGGAGAAAAGAGATGATGGGTAGGTTCGAGTCCCACTGGGCGTGCTAGAAATTTGCTTACACAAAATTTCGTATCTGTAAAATAAACAAGTACAAGACAAATAAAGTGTGTGACAAATATTTCAATTTTGAAGAAAGGATACAATTTAAAAGGAAAATAATCTCCTAGAAGACTAATCCACTGATTCTTCTCTCCGAATTTGTTTCCGATGGCTTAAAGCTTGTTCTTAGATGAATGATGTGATTCCTTACAAGATTTGCGGGATAGAAGTCATGATTTACCTTGAAGTCAAAGGTCGACTTTGAAATCGAAGGCCTTGAAGTACTTGCGCTTTGAAGACGAAGTAGAGCCTTTGTGGATACAGTATGTCATCATAGCAGTCGCTTGCGATTTGAAGACTTGAGAATTTTGAGAGCTCGTATGAAGATCATGTTCTTGTCCCCCTTTTTAGCCCCAAATGACCTCCTTTTATAGGCATTTGTATAGGGTCGTTTGGATTGCTCCTGAATGTTTTCAGTATTTATCTCTTTAATATAAATTATTATTTTTTTTAAAGAGGAAAATACTATTTGAGTATCATAATTTGATTGGCCTATGCAACCAAATGTGCCACTTGTCACCGTTTGATTGGTTTTGGACTTTCGGGCTGCACGACTTGATTTGATTGGTCGCGAGACTTCATGTTTGACATTTGGCGGCTTCTTATTCGATAGTAAAATAAATACTAAAATATTAATTACAATTAACTATTTAATATTGGAATTAAATTTAGGAAATTCCAAAATGTAAATAGAAAATTTAGTTAATATTTAATATTTTAATTTACACTTGTTAATTTGTGGTTGGACAAAATTTAATCGCTAACAAATATTATTGGCTTTGAATCCAATAAAGAATTCAAAACCTAATAAAAAATTTTGATCCAGTTAATAGTTAAAAAATTGAAATTTTAAAATCAAGTAACAAATAAAAAAATTATTTCTTTTGTAAAAATAAAATTTTAATTAAGTAAAAAATTATTTTAGAATATGCATAAAAACTATATATTATTTTGTTTAGAAAATTACTTCGAAAAATAAAATAATATTATATTATTCATTATTATGCTTTATATATTGCATTCTACTAAAACTTTTTTACTAATATTATATACATAAGGTTATTAATCTAGTAAAAAGTATCACTAAACTTCGTATTCAAATTTTTAGGGGATCAGACTGTTTGATTCTATATATTATCCATGTATTTTAGATAACGAATATTTATAATTGAATCTGATCCATTGCATATTTTAATGGGTCGAATAAAAAAATTATTTTAGAATATGCATAAAAACTATATATTATTTTGTTTTAAAACTTACTTTGAAAAATAACATAATATTTTATTATTAATTATTATGCTTTATATATTGCATTCTATTTAAACTTTTTTACTAATATTATATACATAAGGTTATTAATCTAGTAAAAAGTATCACTAAACTTTGTATTTTTATTTTTAGCGGATCAGACTGTTTGATTCTATATATTATCTGTTTATTTCGGATAACGAATATTTATAATTGAATTTAATTCATCGCATATTTTAATGGGTCGAATAAAAAATTATTTTAGAAAATGCATAAAAACTATATATTATTTTGTTTAAAAAATTACTTTGAAAAATTAAATAATATTGTATTATTAATTATTATGCTTTATATCTTGCATTCTATTTAAACGTTTTTACTAATATTATATACATAAGGTTATTAATATAGTAAAAAGTATCACTAAACTTCGTATTCGAATTTTTAGCTGATTGGACTGTTTGATTCTATATATTATCCATTTATTTCGGATAACGAATATTTATAATTGAATATGATCCATTGCATATTTTAATGGGTCGAATATGGGGTGATTTACACTTTGCATCCTTAAAAACACTTTACATAACAACTTTCCATCATCAGAAGAAAAACAAAAATAGCAGATTGGACCCTAGAAAATCTTTTGTTTTGGTATCAATACACCCTCACCATTTTCAGGCCCAAAAATCCATTGGAGGTGACTTTTTGTGATGGCAAAATTGTCAGCTTAAAAAATACTAATTTCCTCCAAAATCTTGGGCGTGATTTGCAAAATCTATTTGAGGAATTTTACCTTTTCACCAAATGAAAAACTAGAGTAAACACAAGACTAGGGATTTTTTTGCAACTAAAACTCTTTATTTTTCAACTGAAATAGGAAATTTTGAAAAAAAATAAATCCAACGATTCAAGTACAACTGAAGCAATAGTGTGGAATTAATTGAAAGAAGTACATAAAAGTTGTCAGGCTCCTTGTTATAGTTAGAACAATATTTATTAAACACGGTTCAATTTAATTTTCAGCCTACACAAACGTGCCCAATTAGCTATAAAAATACAAGCAGAGCTAGCTAAGCAAATGGATCAAGTGAAAGATCAGCTGAACAAAAACCTTCAACTACGCAAAATGCAAACACTCAAAAATCACAAAAATCTCTCTATATACAGTTATATATCAACAACACACGCACACACACACACACACACCCCTCTCATGGCCAGTAGTGTCCTAGATGTGAGCTTTCACGAATTTATGGTGGATAATGAGAGTGTGGGTCTGAAATTCGACGCTGACAATTATGACTTTGGAATCTTGGCAGACATCGTTGTGTGCATAGCGGGAGAGTATTTGAGGCTTGCAATTGCGAAGATAAACTCTTGATTCTCTCGATTTTGAGCTTACAAGGAGCTAGAACTGCATTGCCAAAAACACTCTCAAAAACTCAAAGGGCAGAGCTTCGGTGGAAATTATAGAAGAAAAAACACTAACAATTCTCTGAAAGAGTTGCAAATTTGAGGAGCTAGAATTGGATCCGAGAAATTACACTCAATCCTCATTGAGCTTGTAGGGGGATGAAAATTTTTCTTATTAAATCAACCTATCTGATTGAGAATTCGACGAATCGAATGAATTTTCTGAGCTTTATGAGGTTTTCCCGAATTTCAACCTATTTCAACTTAAAGAAGAGGAAAACAAAAAAAACAAAAAAACAAAAAGGAGAGAGAGAGAGAGAGAGAGAGAGAGAGAGTTAGTTGAGATGGACGATTTGAATGCAAAATACCCAACACTTGGTTCACTTGGCCCTTAGGCTATATAGTTAAATTTGCTTGTTTGAAGAAAACATTTTAAAAATTGGCCTTGCACTACTAGAAAATTAGTCTTTTGTGACGCTCTATTATGACGCTTTTTGAAAAGCGTCTTAACAATTACTCTATTGTGACACTTAGCGAAAATTGCATATCATTATGTATAAATTATGGTATTTTAGTTTTATATTTATCTATTAAATGAATATAAAGAGACACTTTTCAACACAGCGTCACAATAGGGCATATCTATTGTGACGAGTTTTACTAAGCGTCTTCATAATTTCCTTTTTTATTAGGAAAAGGAATTGGCGCTAAAATATTAACCCAAATAAGTTATAAGTTTCTTTTTTTTTAATTTTTTTTATTTTAACCAAGCTTCTTCCCGGCTTTTTTTTAGAGCTAAGGGTAGAGAGAGAATCCCTAATCCACAAAAGTCTCTTGTTCTTTTACGGCGGGATTCTCTTCCGTGAGGGTTTCTCAAGCAAGTTGAGAGCAGTCTCCTCAAGCGGGTATAGCAGGCGTTTCGCGAGCTTCTCGTTCCAGTCGTACTTATCTTCTGTAAGGTATCTTCTAAACAAAATTGTAATTGACAAATATTTAATTTCGAAATTGGGTTATCACAGGTATGTACATACAAACATGGTTGTGTGTTTTTCTCTTTGATTGTAGTTTTTTCAGTTTTTCATTGGAGATATTGTTAGGGCTCAATTATAGATTTTCATTTAACAGTATGATTGAAAAAATTGATGAACAATTGCTTTGGTGTTTTTGTATATAGTGATAGTTTGTCTTGGTTTATCTCTCTGTTTTTTTGGTTGATAGATTTGGAGTGAAGTCGGTTTACGGTGGCCTTCTCGAGCGGGATTACAGCAGGCATCTCAAGTGGGATTACGGCAGGTTTCATAGCTCAAGTTTCTCTTTCTTGTTGGGTTTCTCTTTGTGAGGCAATTAAAGTTTCTTAAACTTCTTCTATTTGATTGACAAAAGGATTTGTGAAAGTTTGTTATCATAGGAGCACACAAACACGTTTATTTTCTGATTGAGAAATTATTTGGGCACAATAAAAAAATTTCAATTTTCAATTTTCAATTAGATATATGATGGGTGAAATCAATGAGTACTTTCTTTGGTGTTTATGTATATACTAATCAGATTGTGTGTTTGCTCTATTTCTTTGCATTGATGAAATCAAGTGTTTTGGATTTCGTATGACGTAGAGGTGGACCAATGATACTAGAAAATCTGCACTTGTTTCTGTCTTCATCAAATAAGTAACGAAATAGTTCACTTTATTTTTGAGTAATTAAGAAATTCTAAAGAATTTTTTGTATCTTCATCACAAAGAAATTCAAGAATGTGTGCTGGAATTATGAGATTTCATTGGTCAATGTTGTTGTCTTCATCTATTGAGATTGTACGTATATAAGATAGAGAGACAGATAAATTTAATGTGTATCCATCATTACAAGCTATATATATAGTTAGATAAGGTATGCATGTATATATATATATATATATATAAGTGTATTTACAATATAATCTCTATTTATATATATTCTATAAAGAGAGAGACGGAAGATATGTAATCTGTATTTATATGTATATATATATAGAGAGAGAGAGAAAAGATATGTATACATAAATGTATATGTAACTATTCCATAATTTGTATAGAGAGAACACACACACACGTGTATATATATATATATAATATGTGAGTATTCTATAATCTACATTATGTGTGTATGATATACAAATATGCAGTCCTTGTATATATATATATATATATAATTTGTGTATATGTACTCTGTAAATTATTTTTATATATTTATACTTTATAATCTTTAATATATATGTGTGTGTGTGTATAGAGAGAGAGAGAGAGAGAGAGAGAGAGAAGATATGATTATATATATATATATCATCAAGTTAATTTGTAATGAGTTACTTGAACCCTTAACTTCTGTAAAAAGGGATTGTAAAATTTGAATTTTTAATAAAGAGTTTGAGTTGATAAAGTGAGAATTTGATCATGGATGATATTAGGTGTAACATGGATAGGGCCTCCAAGGGTAATAGTGGTGGGCACCCATGATATATATATATATATATATACACACACACACACACACATATAGTTATAGAGAGAGGAAAGACATATCTTTTAAGTACTTTATAATGCATCCATACTATAACATGCAGTCTCCCCTATACCATATAATCTGTTTGTATACACTCTATAGCCTACATCTATATTTATGATCTATAACCTTTAATCTATACCGGGGAATATTTATGCTCTATATATCTATTGTATAATCTGCTTGTATCTATATATCCGTGTGTTACTAAATAACTTACTCTATGCTTTCGGCTATATCATTGAACAGGTGAACTCTTTTCTTCATCATTAATCAAACTCCGAATCTAAGATTCTTGGATTTCCATCAGTAAACTAAAATATATAGTTACACTAAATTGTCAATATGGATAAAAGATGGATGGATCTCCCAAGGTCAACAAATGAATATCAGAATGGGTTGAAATATTTCTTGGATTTTGCATTTGCAAATTCAAATGGTGAGACGGTCTTGTGCCCTTGCAAGAAATGTAAAAATTCCATGTGTAAAAGAAGAAATATTGTAGAAGAACATCTGTTTTGGAATGGGTTTTTGAGTGGGTACACTAAATGGATACTACATGGAGAGTTGTCATCTAGTGGAACGCCAATAGTTTATGAATATGATGGTCAAAATGGGTCTAATAATATGCGAGGAATGTTATATGATGCATTTGGGATGCAAGATAAAGACAAAAATGTTGAAGGAATGCCAGGAGTTGAGCAAGCAGAAAGACCTTGCAGAGAAGCTGATAAATTTTATAAGCTTATGCAAGATGCAGAGCAGGAACTTTACCCGGGGTGTCAAAAGTTTTCTAAACTTTATTTCATTGTACGTATGCTTCAAATTAAGTGTCTTGGTAATTGGAGTGATAATTCTTTTACCTTGATGCTTGATTTGTTAAGAGAGTCATTTCCAGAAGGTGTTCAACTACCTAAAAATTACTATGAAACAAAGAAAATATTGAAAGATTTAGGTTTGAATTATAAGAAGATTGATGCATGTCGAAATGATTGTATGATATATTGGGGTGAAAATGAGGGGAAGAACATATGTGATACTTGTAGTGAACCACGATGGATAACGTCTGCACCTGAACCAACTCATATTGAGTCCAATGTTTTGTCTACAAAATCTAAGGGGGTTAAAAAAGTTCCAGCAAAGCTAGTGTGGCACTTTCCACTAAAGCCAAGGTTACAGAGGCTTTTTATGAACAATGTAACAGCATCGCTTATGAGATGGCATGATAAAGAACGCATCAAAGATGGTGTAATGAGACATCCAGCAGATTCTCCAGCTTGGCAAACTTTCGATTTCCACCATCCCGAGTTTGCTAAAGACCCTCGAAACGTACGATTGGGTTTGGCCACTGATGGTTTTAATCCATTTAGAACTATGAATGTTGTTCATAGTACATGGCCAGTAATTTTAATCCCATATAATTTACCACCTGGGGACTGTATGAAGAAATCATACTTCATGTTGTCTTTACTTATACCTGGCCCTAGTGGACCTGGTAACGATCTAGATGTGTATTTACAACCCCTAATTGCAGAGTTAAAGGAGTTGTGGGAAACAGGAATAAATACATATGATGCTTCATCAAGAGAGAATTTCCAACTACGTGCATCATTATTATGGACTATTAGTGATTTTCCAGGTCTTGCGGCTGTATCAGGTTGGAGTACTAAGGGAGAATTTGCATGTCCTGTGTGTTATAAGTATACCAACTCTGTTTGGCTAGAGAACTCTCGTAAGTACTGTTACATGTGCCATCGTATCTTCTTGCCTGAGGGACATCCTTATCGAAATGATAAGGGATCATTTGATGGAACAGAAGAGCATCGAAAAGCTACCCCTTATTTGAGAGGATCCACAGTATTTGAGGATGTAAAGAACATTGAAAATAGATTCGGGAAAAAGGTTGGTGATCAAAAATTGCCCTATAGTTGGAAGAAAAGGAGCATTCTGTTTGAGTTGCCATATTGGGAAAGAAATTTGGTGCGGCACAATCTTGATGTTATGCATATTGAGAAGAATGTATGTGACAAGGTGTTGTATACGTTAATGGACTCTGATAAGTCAAAAGATAATTATAATGCACGTTTGGATTTGAAAAAGTTGGGGATAAGAACGCGACTCCATCCTTTTCTTGATGAATTTGGGCGGGAATGGCTGCCGGCTGCATCTTTTGTGTTAGATAAAAGTGAGAAAGAAAGATTTTGTAGACTCTTGAAAAATATTAAAGTGCCAGATGGATATGCTGCCAATATTTCAAGATGTGTGCATCTAAAGCCACCTAGGATATTTGGCCTTAAAAGTCATGACAACCATGTCTTGATGCAACAACTACTACCTCTTTCTTTACGTAAACTTTTGCCAAAGCCAATACGTTCACCATTAATTCATTTAAGTCGGTACTTCAGAGACCTATGCTCTAAAAGCCTCCATCATAGTGATTTGGCTCGATTGGAAAAAGAGATTGCTATCATTCTTTGTCAACTAGAAAAAATATTTCCACCATCGTTTTTTGATGTCATGGTACATCTGACTGTCCATTTGGTTACTGAGGCAAAGTTGGCTGGACCTGTTCAATATCGCTGGATGTACCCTGTTGAAAGGTACATATGAATTTCATTGTTATGCAATTTGACTAATAATTTGTAATATATATGCTATATATGATTATACTTATGATTAATTTCATAAAATCTTAGGTACTTGAGCACCTTAAAATCTTATGTGCGCAACAGAGGTAGACCAGAAGGATCAATAGCCGAAGGGTATTTAGTTGAGGAATGTTTATCTTTTTGCTCTTTGTATTTCGATGAAAAAGTTGAAACAAGGCTTAATCGGCCTAGCAGAAATGACGATGGTGGCTATGGATCAAGCGCACTAGGCATAAATATTTTCTCCATGCCTGGTTGTCCATTATGGAAGGGAAAGCCAGTTGTTTTGGACAATGATCGATTAACAAAAGCTCATCGATATGTTTTATTCAACTGCGATGAAATTAAACAATATAGAGAGTAAGTTGCAAATCATTATAACTAATTTTATATGTGACTTTGAATATTTATAACTTTATTATTGTATTTATATAGTGAACATGAAGGTGCAGTTAGGCGTAAGAGGCGTCGATCAACAGAACATGAAATCAAACGTGCTCATAGTGATTCCTTTGCTTCTTGGTTCAAGGATTGTGTAAGTAAAAAAATATATATATATTATATATGAAATTAATTTCTTTTCATCTTATATTTTTAATTTATTTAACATTTCTAACTTTATTTGTTTATTTGTTTATTTGTAGGTTGAGAAACTAAGTTCGAATGTCGATAATCCAAATATAAGTGATATCCTAAGACTTGCAAGGGGACCGATTCCTGTTGGTACATCATATAAAGGATTTAAAGTGAACGGTTTTCGATTCCATACAAAGGAAGTGGAGAGGAAAAGAAAAACTCAAAATAGTGGAGTAATGGTTAATGCAACTACAACGAGCTTTGCAAGCAAGAAGGATAGGAGGCCTGTCTTTCAAGAGATGACATACTATGGAATCTTGAGGGATATAATTGAGTTGGATTATACGGGTGGTAAAAAAATTGTGTTGTTTGACTGTGATTGGGTATCTAAGGGCAAGAGGCTTAAAGAAGACGATGATGGGTTCACGTTAACCAATTTTACAAATATAAAGCGTCAAAATGAGCCTTTTGCTCTTGGGTCTCAAGTTGAACAAGTATTTTATGTAGAAGATCCAACCCAAAAAGATTGGCAAGTGGTAGTTAAAACCAAAGCTAGGGATAAGTTTGATGAAGGGAACGACTTAGCAACTGATGGTGTTGATACCATTTTGCAAAGTAGAACTTTTAGTAATCTTCCAATTAATGAAGATGAAGGTGTTATATGGACTCGTGAGGGGGCCCCTAGAATTCCTGTAGATAGTTTAGAGAAAAATGGTGTGGAAGAAAATCTAGGATATACTTAATTAAAAAGCAAGTAGTTTATCTTCTATGCCAGTAATTTTTGATAAAAGTATAATTTTTATATATTTCTACCTTTTATATTTCTTTCAGCAGATATACACATGATTGTTATTAAGTTTTTTCTTTGTTGTTATACATTTAATTGACAGTTGTCTTATAGTTATGGCAAGAACTAAGTATGGTTGCATCCATAAGCGTGGTAATCAACGAGGCTGGCCGAATTCTACTGAAGAACCACATGAACAACACGAAAATACAAGTATGTCCTGTTAATGCATTTTATGTTGTTTCATATAAATTTGGAAGTATGTTGTTAATTTAATATGTTAATGTTGTATAGTGTCCGAAACCACCAGACGAGTGAAACGTACAAGAAGGGATAATGATAACTCTCCAATTGACTTTCATCCAAATGATACACATAATGATGTCCCAGATGATATTGGTATGCTTGATATTGTATTTGTGCTTTTTATATCTATATTTCTCAACTATGACAACTGAAGTTGCACTTGTTAAAGTTTCGGTTCTTTTCTGCAGGTAATAGTATTACGTTAAAAACTCGAGGACCTACTAACATGCCACGAGTTTGGGCTAGGAGAGGACCAGTTGAAGTGAATTTTGATGATCTTGGGAAGCCTATTGGTAAAAACAAAAGTGAATATGTTGAATTTATTGGTACTTTGGTAAGGAATGGAGCATTACTTCCACTTGACTATGAGGATTGGCATAAAGTACCGACGTCAGTTAAGAAGAATCTACTGGAGCTAATTAAGGTGATCACATTAACCATCTTACTTTTATTTACCCTTCATTTCTCTAAAATAGTTTGTTTACATTTTTTTTTCCATTTAAGATAGTTGAAACAATATGCTATGGATATCTTAGGAGAAATTTTGTGGAGCATTTGAATTTGAAGATGTTTCTTGGCTAACTTTATCAAAAAGTTGGAGATCATGGAAGAGTAGGGTGAAGACTAAATATTTTAATCCAAGCTCCTCATTAGAAGAAAATCTACGCAACTGCCCCAATACAGATGATGAAAGAGTTCTCCCTGATCAATGGAAAAATTTAGTCATTCGGTGGAATAGTGACAAAGCACGGGTAACAAATCAATTTTATATTTTTTGTATCTAATCGTTACTCAAATGAGCTTTGTATTTTTATACTTAAGACATTTAGTTCCTTTGTTTTATATGTTTAGCAAATAAGTGCTCAAAATAAAGAAAATAGGGCGCAGAAGAAGATGATGCATGTTACAGGGAAAAAGAGTTTTGCTCAAATCAGAGATCAAATGAAGGTCATTAATTATTACATACTATGCTATATGTCGAAATACTTTGGTTGTATCCTCATCAGCATGGTCCTTTTTTTTAGAATGAAGCACGTGCAGCAAAAGATGGACAAGTTGATAATGGCGAAGGGAATGAAGATGATGATGAAGGAGGTGATGGTCCAATGGTTGATGAACCAAGTAGAATGGAATTATTTGGAAGATGTTTTACTAAAAATGGAGAAACATCAAATCCAATTATAGCAGATAAACTTGTAAGATTGTCTTTAACTATGTTCCCTTTTTTTTTTTTTTTGGTGTGTGGGTTTCATGTGTGAAGTATCGTTCATATTTTTATTATCTTTGAATCCCTTATCTCAAGATTCTATTGCAATTATCTTTGAGTCTCTATTTGTGGTTATTATGCTGTCAACTCAATACTAACAAAGTGAAAATGGTTTTACTTTGTTTTTTTCTTTTGTTTTTTGGTTAATAGTCCAAAATTGTTCTTTACTCTTGTGTCTTTTGGGCATATTATGTAATCTGTGAATTTAAGTTTGAATATTTCTTGGTAGATTTGCTTGTTCTGTGAATGAGATATGGATTATCATGGTTTATTTTTATTTTGATACCTTGACATGATATTATTTTTTGTATTTTGTGTGTAGGGAAAGATGAATGAATTGAGGAGTAATCTTTCTCCTAATTCAAGAGATATTGGGCCCAATGACATATTCTCTCAAGTAGTTGGACAAGACAAAGGGGGAAGAGTACGAATGTATGGTTATGGTGTGACTACTTCTGATGTATATGGTGAGATAGCTATGCAACACAAGCCTTCTCGAATGCACATGACATACAAGAGAGACCTTAATGCTTTGAAGCAAATTGTTATGGATCAACAAAAACAAATACAAGAACTCCTGAAAATGAACCAGCAGAGAGGAACACATGATTCTCCTCCAGACATCGCTAGAGTAGCATCATCGTCATCTCAGTATCATGCTGCTTCACTCCGTCCCTCCACCTCATCGATCAACAAAGTGCCTCTAGAGGTAATATGTCTGACAATATTATTTTTTTACTCACTCTTTATGTTTAGAAACTGCTAATTTGCATTGCATAGTCTTCCCTTATTGTGAAATAACGGTATTTGGTCACAATAGAATTGTATGTATTCTCTCTAATTGAATAAATGTTTTATTTCTAGCTTTCTGCCTATAAACTTGTACCAAATTTAAAAAAATTGATTTGATTAAAAATTCAATATAGGTTGGAGCAAATGTCTGTTTGAAAAGTGTGCTAGATTCATCAAAAGTTATAGCCATTGGTCGTCTTCAGAGCTTAGATCCATCAAAGCGAGTTGGACATATCCAATTGGGAAAAGACTGGTGTGAAGTCATTATTAATGTTGCAGTGGAACTTGACGAGGGTTTGATTCGGCCCACATCATATTTTAAAACAGTTGGTGAGGCTATTGGTGAGACTGTTGCATGGCCACAAAATTTGGTAAAGATTTTTTTTATTTTCTCTCAGAAACCTTTAAATCCTTTAGTATGAAAAAGTTAATTATTTGTCTTTATTTTATAGGTTGCACATGTGGGAAAAGAATAGCAAGAGAGTTGTTTCATCAAGTTCATGTTTAATTAAGTCGATACTTGGAGCTATTGTTACCTTTCAATGTTCAATACTTACTCATTTTTGTTAACAACTTTAGAAAGTGGATTTGACATTGTCACTCTTTTCTTTATTATTATTTTCCTATTCCTATTTGTTAGAGCTGGATTAAGTTTTTTGTGTTTTGAAAGACTCGAAGTTGTAATACATTTAGTTAATTGGTACCATTTTGAAAATTGATAATGCAATAGGTTTTTTCATTTTCTATTATCATTTCCCTTGGCAGTGTATTGTAGCAGGTGTTTTTTTTTTGTAGCTTGGTTTATTGTTAATAATTGACCAATTTTAATTGCAAATAGAAAACTATAAATTGAAAAATATGACAGTAAAATGTGTCACAAAAATGGATACTTTTGTGACACTTTAAAGTGTCATTATGTTGTCTTTTGAGACGCTTGTCTGTGTCATCTAATGATAGTTGATATATATGGGTTCTTGTTACGTGACGGTGCAAAGCGTAACAAAATAATCATTTTTGAGATGCTCAGAAGTGTCACAATAGAGTAAAGCCTTTCTACTAAGACACCTTATTCCGTCTTAATAGATATCTTTTGAGACGCTTGTCAATATCACATATTTAGTTAGTTAGGGCAGTTAAGAACCTAAAACATGGCGCTGAACAGCGTCACAATACCTTTATTTAGGTGACAACATGGACCGTCACTATAAACATAATATTGCAATGCTGTAAAGCGTCACAAAAGATATTGCCACGCTCACCTATATGACGCATTTATGGGGCGTCACAAAAGCATAAGCGTCACAAGATATAGTTTTGATGACGGATTTAGGCGTCACAAAACATAGTTTTTCTAGTAGTGTTGTCTATATTCTATTATCTATTGAGGCACTTTGGGCCTTTTGCTTCTAATTTTGGATAATTTGTTTATAGCAATTGTTTAATATAAACAACCCACTTAACTCATTTTTAGATGCATATAAGCAAATGTCACATTTGTGGACAATACCAGAGTTGGGCTTGACACAAGAGGCTTGGTCACGGTTATATGGGACTAATATCTCACTTTGCAAGTGTGCTATGAGTAAAGGCCTACCTAAACTAAAAATTCTCAAAGATAAGTTGTAGTACCAGGCGATGGTACCAACCCTCCAAGATGTCGATCTGCACGGTTCCAAAATGATTCCAATGCAGTGCCATCTTGATGAATTGAACACATCTGTCACTACTCTTGGACGCCTAAATGGTTGGCCTTTGATGATGAAGATGCATTTTTTATGTTGCATGTTTTATATAAAATAGGGGGAGTTTTCCCACATTGTCTACTTTTGTACTTTACAAATTGAAATAGGGGGAGTCCATAACTATAATCATCAAAAAGGAGGAGAATGGTGAGTCTCATAACGATTGAATATTCTTTAATGATGACAGATTATCTTGCTAAATTTAGAACCAATTCAAAAGGATTTGATCCAACCTGAGTATTGACCACATACAACGAACATGTGCTGAAATTGAAGATCTGGAATTGAGCCGCAGCTCAATCAAGGATCTAGAATCAAGCAATGGTCACTTACCTTATTTAACTAAAGAGCTGGAGCTATATACGCAATGATCAGAAGGAGGATTGTGCAACTCATTCATTATTCTTGTACCTTTACTCAAGATGTTGAGTGAGAAGAGCATATGCTTTCCACGTTATTCTTATAACTAGTGAAAGATTGTGTGTGAGCTTTGTGGTGTTACATGATAAACATAGAGAGTTTTCGTGAGGTAGAAATAGTGTACCGACTTTTATTGTTGCAGTTCCAGTGAGCAACTAGTTTCAATTCTCCCTCTGGAAGATAAACTGTTTCCCAATTTATATATCGCTCCAAGTACTCTCTTGTTATTTTTGTTTTACATTCATACTAATCACTACAAGAAAAACTACTTTTAGCAATCAAATTTTCGGGGCCAATAATAAAATGGTTGCTAAATATACAGATTTACCACCAAAAGCTATCTGGTTGCTAGAGTTATATTATGTAAATTCTTTTGTCACAAATCAATATTTGGTAGCTATATATGGTCTCTATGATTCAGCAAGTCATGCCTAGTAATATAGCGACCAAAGTTTTAATTTTTTGCAAAAATTTTCATATTCGCTATAAATAATTATCACTTGTGTTCAAATTAACAACCAAATATTGAGTCATCACTAGAAGTTTTACAAATTAATCATTAATAACCAACTAATTTGTGGCAAAATATATCTATATTTATAGTGACCAACTTTATATGGTGGCTAAAAAGTAATCAGAAATAACCAATTTTACATGGTTGCCAAAAGAAATACTCATAACAAAAAAATCTATTTTCTTGCAATAATTAAATAAAAATCCTTTCAATTCACTTTTAGTGTTTAAATTAACTAAAAAAACTTACTTTACATATGCACAAAATAATAAAAAAAAAAACAACAAATTCTATAATTACCAAAATTGATAAACTTACAAAATTATTAAATTACATAATTGCAAAAATTGATAAAATTACAAAAATGATTAAATTACATAATTATAAAATTATAGCTAAAATAGATTAATAAATTAAAATATATTAACAAAAAAATGATAACTTCACAAAGATATAATAAGTAATCAATTTCTCAAAATAGTCTAGTGGTAGGACTCTCTTTTTCTTTAGTTGGAGACCAAGATTTGAAACCCGCTTGGCGTAACATATGCTTCCTTTGTGGGCATGTTGAATCGTGCCACATGATGGCTCATCCAGGGACTAGCAATGGCAAGGCTCTCTAGTGGTAGCCAAAAATAATGGGGGTACGGTAGAAATTCTGCCTAAGTTTCACAGAAAAATATTGGTTTTTTTGTAGTGAACATGATTGCTAAATAATTAACTATAGCAATCATTTAAACGATATAGTAACCATGAACTTTTACATTAGCAATTGAAAATTTTGTCACTGATAATATCACCTTCAATGATCATTATTGGATGGTCGCTGAACATTTGTTTTTAGCGACCAAGTTCGAAACTCGTCACTATGCACTTTTAGTAATTACTCTGGTGTGACCACCGATGACTAATTCAATTTTGGTCATTGTAAGTGTAACAAAAATTTCGAGTTTTTTCATATATTAAGACAAGAAAAATTGTACAGATTTAATTTATTAAATTTAATCAAAAGAGTGTAGGTACAGCTCTAAATTTGATCATTTGATTCTTCCTTCAAGAATTTGCAACTTGAAAGATCGAAAACTTCCAGAGTGGATTTGGTGGTTTGATAATATTGGAACTTGATTTGATCTTCAATAACGTGATTCATAGGCTACGCATCTTGATTACGAATCAAACATCGAGAATTTTGATGAACGTCGAAAAGAACTCCGTGGACTTGGCTTGATGTCAATTTGGAAAGAGAGTCGATTTGCTAGCTTAGCACCTTGTCTATATATCAAACGCTTTGATTTGGTTGATCTTCATGATGAACACCGAGAACGTCGCCTTGATCATTAGGTATTTGTCTTGGGAAAATGTCGATTCACCGATTTAGCACTTAAATTGTGGATCAAATACCTGAATTTGACTATCTTCGTGAAGAATACCAGGAACTTTACCTTGTTCACTTTGAATCTTCTTGAGAGAACTTCAAGATTTCCTCCCTTTCTTTTACTTTGAAGACTTTTTGTGCTTCGATGTGTATTTGACTTATAGAGAAGATCCCCATTTATAAGTGTAGGGGAGAGTCTCTTGTCATTTTTACTTGACGAGGTGCCGCAATGTGATTGGCTAGCCCATATTTGCTACCAATTCATTTTCCTTAATGAAAAACCACTACAGCAAAAACGGCATTTTCCGGCGGAAATATTCCGGGGGAATATTCCGCCGGATTTGGACCGGCGGAAAACCGGCGGGGGTGGCGGAAAATGAAAAACCGGGGGAAAGTTCCCCCGGTTTTTTTTTAAAAATTTTTAAATAAAAAACCGGGGGAAATCCGGGGGAAATTTCCCCCGGTTTTTTTACTTTTTTTTTTTAAATATTAACCGGCGGAAAAACCGGGGGAATTATTCCCCCGGTTTGTTTTTAATATTTTTTTTTAATATTTTTAATTAAAAACCGGCGGAAAACCGGGGGAATAATTCCCCCGGTTTTGTTTTAATTATTTTTTATATATTTTTAATTAAAAGACCGGCGGAAAACCGGGGGAATAATTCCCCCGGTTTTTTTTTTGTATTTTTTTATTTATTTTTAATTAAAAACCGGCGGAAAACCGGGGGAATAATTCCCCCGGCTTTTTTTCAATATTTTTTTATATATTTTTAAATAAAAGACCGGCGGAAAACCGGGGGAATAATTCCCCCGGTTTTGTTTTAATATTTTTTTTATATAATTTTAATTGAAAACCGGCGGAAAACCGGGGGAATAATTCCCCCGGTTTTATTTTTGTATTTTTTTATTTATTTTTAATTAAAAACCGGCGGAAAAAATCTGGGGGAATAATTCCCCCGATTTTTTTACAATATTTTTTTATATATTTTTAAATAAAAGACCGGCGGAAAACCGGGGGAATAATTCCCCCGGTTTTGTTTTAATATTTTTTTTATATAATTTTAATTGAAAAATAATTCCCCCGGTTTTATTTTTGCATTTTTTTATTTATTTTTAATTAAAAACCGACGGAAAAATCGGGGGAATAATTCCCCCGGTTTTTTTTCAATATTTTTTTAATTTTTTTAATTTATTTTTAAATAGAAAACCGTTTTTTTTTAATATTTTTTTTATATCCGGTTTTTTTTTTATATATTTTTAAATTTAAAACTAGTAGAAAAATCGGAGGAATAATTCCCCCGATTTTTTTTTGAAATTTTTTTTATGTAAAATCGGTGGAAATTAATTTTTTTTAAATGAAGTTAATTAATTGTTTGAATTGTTTTAGAGTGTACTTTTATATTTTCTTTTAGTTTACAATAATAACCAAGTAAAATGAAAGACAATTGTACTTTTAAGAATTATGATGTGTCCTTTAACAAATAAATAAGATAGAGAATTTTAAGTTTTGTTACAGGATCTGCTATACAAAGTCCAAATCCAAATCCGATAACATAATTTGACAACTGCTCAATCCAATTTGAGAGATCCTATAAAATCACGATCTATAAATACTAAACTCAAAACTATCAAAGATCCGAAAACACGTCAACCAATTCTAGTCGATTAAAAATAAAATAATATTAAAAACCTAAAACATCAAATAAAAATGAGCATATATAAGTATAGTGATGGACAGAAAAGTGATAGTCGTTTAAGGATAGTATACATTCAAAACATGTTTACTTGCAATGTCACGAGAATACGTTAATAGAAAAGTACCAAATATTATAATAATTCCCCCGGATTTCCGCCGGATTTTCCCCCCGCTTTTGCCCGTTTTTACTGCGGTTAACCATGATTTGAATTGACAAAATAATAATATCTAACTTTCCTTTATTTGCAAGATATTATTTTTATTGCCAAAATAATAATATCTAGCTTATTTGTTTGCATGACATTATTTTTATTACCAAATATTGTAATTTGACACTCGACACCATTTGATTGGACAAGATAGTACTTATTAAAATAGAAATTAATTTACTAATTTCTTTAGGAATTAAATTTAATTAAGTTTCCAAAATATAAGTAGAAACTACATTATTGATATTCAACATATCTACTTGACAGGTGTTGCCATCTAATTTTCTACAAATTTAATTTATTTAGAAATGCCCCATCGAGACTTGTTCATGGATATTACTTGAAGCATATCTTGAAGTGAATGATCATTAATATTGAAAAAAAAAAATTCGCCATCTTGCCACGAATTTTTGAGTATTTAGCTTGTCACGACCCAAAAAAATACCCTTTATTTTATTAAAATAAAAAATAATTTTCACATAAAATTTGTACAAAATACAAAAGTTACAATTTTCACAAAATACAAAAGTAACTTTATTAAGTAAAATGCTTCAAAACACCCATTGTTTCCACTGCGTCCCTCAAATGTCCCCCAAATGCCTTATTTATGAAAATAATCTAAAATCATGTTGCCTAAACTACTTATGAGAAAGGTAATAATTCTACCTTTCAACTATTTTTAGGGATAAAAGAGGATATGTAGAGGGCTACATGGAAGGCTAAAAGGTATATATGAATGAAAATAGAAGGGTTTGTGTATATATATATATATATATAGAGAGAGAGAGAGAGAGAGAGAGAGAGAGAGATATGTATGGGTGGAAGATAGACTATAAAAAAGAAATGTTTTGAGTGTTAAAAGTAGAAGTAGAACGGGGTGTGTTTTTAGGCGGGATTTCTTTGAAGGAGAGAAGGGTGGGATTTTGGGATGAAAATGGGGTTGGAGTTGGGATCTATTTATAGAGGAGAAAAGAAGACATATTTATAACAAAATAAATAGATAACCCTACATGCTATATGGACATTAATAAATACACGTCATTATATTAATTACCTAGTGTATATATATATATATATATTTATATATGTGGATATGTAGGTGTATATGTAGATATATAAATTACCACTAGTCTATATATGTGGATGTGTGTGTGGATATGTAGATATAGAAATCACCATTAGGTGATATATGGATGTGTGTGTGTATATGTAGAGATATAATTTACCACTAGTGTATATATGGATGTGTGTGTGTATAAGTAGATAGATAAATCACCACTAGTATATGTATGGATGTGTGTGTGTGTATATGTAGATACAAAATTTACCACTAATATATGTATTAGAGGAGATATTCTTGCAAAACAATTATAAAATATACTAAAATTCTAGACTTTATATTTATCATTTAATTAAAATCCGAAAATTAGGGTTATAAATAATTAAAATTCGAAAATTATACATATAAAATTAGAAAATATATTGTTGTATTTATAAAATTTAAAAATTGTATAATTTATTTAGAAAATTCAAAAATAAAATAAATACAGGTTTAAAATATTTATTTAAATAAATTTTCTAAAAATATAATCACAATTCAAAATTAATACTAAAGGTCTAAATTATAAAGTAATTTTTAAAGAATTAAATTTCAAAATCATAAAAATTTTAAAAATTTTTATATCAAATATTTTGCATGTTTCAAATGCTAAGAAAATAAATAAAGGAAACTCTCATTTTCTGTAATGCACAATTATTCACAAAAAAATCACATATATTCACACAATAATTGTCACATAATGGAAATAAATTCTAAGTAAAATATTAATAATAACAATAGAAGTTACCGGATCGTCGCATAGCTATGGAAAAATCCATGGCTAGGTTTTTTCGTGATGTTTCAATATCCATGACTAAATTCGTAGTTGTTGGTAACCGATTTTGTTCATGGCTAAAAATTCGTGATTATTTTGTTGTTTTCTAGTAGTGTGAGTCTTGATTTTTTTTTTTTTCAACGTGAACTTTGACAGCCCATTCATTTTTTTTTTCATCAAATTGGCACAATCTCACTCTTTTTTTTTATTATTTATTTGTTAACATAAAGTTGGGCTACACATGAGGGTCCAATTGGAGCCCACAATAAGGGACAATTCACTTAGCAAAATGCAATTATGTACAATGAATTGCAGCAGGTTCTCCTTTCTCTTTCCTTGCATTCACTTATTCCTTGCCATTATAACACACGTGGGTCCCTACTCAATTGGTGTAACTATTGCCAATTTGCCTTCTGCCTTGAAATTTCCGTCTGTCCGACATTTCTTTATTTACCTTCTTCGTTTGCTTCTCTCTACAGAGGCGATTTTGCATCAATTCTTGCATCAAATTCTTCCCAAATTTAATTTGCGAAACATTAACTTGACCCAAATTTCTTGCTCTTCAACTTCCATTTTAGGGCATCAATCTTTGTCAATATAAGGACCAACTGTATGTGTATTTTCATCACGTCAAATTCTTCGACAGTGCATGACTCCTGCCACTCTTCGCAAGTATGTCTTCATCTTTTTGACTTCATGTTGAATTTTGTTATTTCTTGACAATTGGGCTAGAATCAACTTGTTGAATTCTTAGATAATCCAAACGCTTGATATTGCTTACCAACTGCTTGTTGAATTGTCAAGGACAGATTACCTTTTTTTTTCTTTTGAATTGAATCTTTTTTTCTTCTAGTTATTTCCCACGATATAGCTTGTTGATCACACATGCCTCAATGAATTTGTGCTTTTTTGCAATTTGCACAAAAAATTTCTTAGTGTATCGATGCACCACCGACTTGCTTCATTTAATTTCTTTTTCTTTGTTTATTTTTCAGCCTAACTTGATTGAGATTCTTTTTTTTTTTTTTAACTTGACACAAGTGAAATAAAAGCCCCTGTACTCCCCGAGCTTCTCAAGGCTTGAAGAAGTACATCACACGCCCCTTTGCTTTATTGCAATGATTTTCCCTTCTTTTCTTATTGTTACATATTCTCCTAACATACTCTAACTAAGGGCCAATTTGGATGTGCTTAAAAAAAAGTGCATCTTGAATAGTATTTTTTATAGTAGAATTTTTTTTAAACCAAACAATTTTGTATTTGAATACAATAATTAAAAATACGTTAAAAGGTACTTTTATTTGAAGCTACTTTGGCAAAGCTTCTAAAAAAAGCCTTTTTTGGCTTTGTTTTTCTGGCTTCTGCTTCTTTTCAAAAGTCCATTCGAATACAAATTTTTTTCCTCCAAAGTGCGTTTTTTCAAAAAAAAAAAAATAGTTGCTTCTTTTCTAAAAAAATCCATCCAAACGGGCTCTAAAGCTTAGTTATGTCTTCTTGCAAGCAACCAAATCTTGTTTGCTGAGAGGTTGACTTCAATTTATGTTTTAATGTTTCATAACTTTAATAACTTCTAGCACTAAAACACAGTCATGAAACTTAAATCCACTTGAGCCTTTGTTTCTATTTGATCAAGTTTATTAATTTTGGCTTTATATCATGGCTAAAGATAAACTTGCATCAAACTTTAAGCCTTGCTTTTTTGGCTTGCCTTGGATTCCCTTTTTTTTTTTTTTTTTCCTCAAGCTTATCTCGAAACTTTGTTTGAAATTTGTTTTTTGTTTTTTTGACAGGTTAAACCATGGTGTACTTCAAGGATAATTTGTCATCTTAGAGAGTAAAGCACTCGATCATCATTGATGACAACAGAAAACCCATCGAGAAGGGTACAATTTTGGTGGTCCATGGCCCCTTATCAGCCAATACACGAAACAACGACCAAGGTTGACGAATCCACTCTATCCAAGGACGTCCCTTTGAGCAAGGCATCCAAGATGTAGTGTTTGCAAGCAACCCATCACAAGCACTCAAACGAGCTAAGTATCTTACCAACGTTGGGCGAAGCATCATAGAAGGTAAGGCTAAGTGGGGAGACATCATTCAAGTTCACCGTGTGTGCAGCCTATCCCTAGCCGGCAGAGGGGGTTGTCATCTGGTCCCATTAGCAGGATGACGATCCACCTCTAGGCAAACTCCAAAACACCATCTTTGGAATCAAGATGACGATGATGAGAATGACGGTAATGGTGGTGATGATTGTTAGACGTTGACTTATGTTTGTTGTGTTGTTATTATAACTTTAAGGAATAATTACACTTGAGTACCCTCAAGTTTGTCCAAATTATAAATAAAACCCCCTTATTTTGGAAATTTTCCTAAATAACCCCGAGGTATGCAAATGTTATACATATTTAACCCTCCGTCTATTGTTGTTAGGGTTTTTAACGGAAACCGTTAAATTTTAACACATTTTTACCTATTTTACCCTTTTGTCAAGTCTGACCAAATTTTATAAATTGTCCAGGATTGATTTTGTAATATTTTAAAATATATGAGGTTTGTTTTGTATTTTATACTAACTTAACAAACAAAATCGCTAATAACCAATCCAAAAAAATAAAATATTAGAATCTACATTGAAAAATTGAAAATTTTTTAAAAACTAAATCAATGTTAATTAATTTTCATAATACACCACATATATGATACCTTAAATATCATTCTCGATAAAAAAAAAAAACTAAACTACTAAAAACATATTTTTCTATGAAAAAACATCATTCATCACAAACGATTTGAGAGAATTTCATCTTTATCAAATCCATGTTAAAATTGTAATTTAGAACGCATACGTTAGGGTTATAAAGGTAATTTTTGAAATTTGGGGGTTAAATTTGTAATTTTGCCATATCTTAAGGTAGTTTAATGTAATTTATCCTTTTTTCAATAGTAAAAGATTTGAGGGCATTTTTGTCTTTTTACATCTCTGTTAACATTACAATTTAGTATGCAAACCTTTGGGATATTTAGGTAATTTCCCAAAACAGATAGTTTTATTTGTAATTTAGACAAATCTCAGGGTAATTATCCCTAACTTTAACTAACTTTATTTTGGATTATTTGGCATTAAACGATTTGTATGTGTTGTTTTTTGGTGGTTTAGGGTATTGAACACTAGATTGTATTGTAATTTGTTAAGAGTAGTTTGGTTGTATGTTGAATGTTTTGGTGGTGGTGAATATGGGTTGTGTGTATAAAATAAATATAGACTGCCAGGAAATAAACAATTCAGCTACAGATTGATTAGCCATGGTTAATTCATGATTAATAAAATTTTCTACGAACAAGTAGCCACTGAATTTCCGTAGCTATTTAGCAAGGGACTGCCCAAAGCTAGTAGCCTCGGACGTTCCATAACTAATAGCCACAGCAAGTCCATAGCTACTAGCTACGAAAAATTTGTAGCTACATCTATATGTATAGTTTTAAAAATAAAGTATAGAAAATCCGTAGCAGTTAGATACGGATTTTCTGTAGCTATTCAGTGGCTATGCGTCTGTGGCTAATCTCCGTAGCTAAGGATTAGGCATGCCACTTTCAGCCACAGACCAAATCTGTGGCTAATTTTTTTGCCACAGATTTTTTTAGCAAAAATCGTGGCTATTTTTTTTTTCTTGCAGTGATAATAGTATTTTGCACCCTAAACACTTCAATCCTATAGGGTGAACAAGATGACACCAATCACCCAAGAAAAATAAATATAATCTTCTTTTATAGGTTCAACCTTATAATATGGAATTTCGACTCCAATACCTACTTGAGAAAAAACTAGAGATCACCTCATCAGGATTTACCTCATCAATGATTGTTCAACCAAATAAACTCTACTCATCTTGGACGAATAGCCAAAATCTCAATTTGTTGCCAAGTGGCGGCGTGAGGGTCATATTGCTCGAAGAACTGTATGCAGGTGAGCGGTAGTATAGTTGCCCGAAGGATTCCTTCATCGCATTATACATGTGCAATACTGTGCATTTCAAGTAAAAAGTTTGGCATATAAGTGTAGAATTAAATCTATCGTCAAGATACTCTATCACCCACAACTTGGTCCTCGCATTGATTGAGACATGGACTCCATACAAAACATATCAAATATATGAATGATAAACAAAATATACAAAAATCAAGAGAATAAAAATTCTAGAAAAAATTAACCAAAGAATCAAAACTAAAGAGAAAATCACTTAAATATGTGAATGGTAAAAAAATAAGCAAAAAATAAAGTGAAAATAAATAGATCACAAAATCAACATAAAAAAATAAAAATAAACAAAAAATCATTTAGATAATTATAGCTACGAAGCAGGAAGGGCTTGATGGTGGCGGGAGAAGATGTGAGATAATATAAGAAAAAAATATATTTTCTTGTGGAAATGAGGCGAGACACAGAGAAACAGGAGAATAGAGATCCCAACAACATGAGATGGTGATGACGAGAAGGAGCAAGTAAGATGCAATTCATTGGAAAGAGAGGGAGTATAAGTGGGTTTGGCAGGATTTACCCTTTCTCTTAAGGATATTTTTATCTTCTTAAGACTAAATGATACACTTCAAATTGAAATTGAAATTAGAGAGTTCAAATTAACATTACCTACCATGGAGAATAAATTCAAAGTCATAAGTTTTGTTTGGTACTTTTCCTTAAATTTCTATGTGAATATCCTATAATCTTAAAAAATCGTATTCAATCTGCTCAAATAGACTTCTGACATGTGAACTAAAACTTTATAGATGGAACATGTATCCATTTGCAATGTGTTTGTCAGATGAAAGGAAATGTAGATGAAAGAAAATGAGAGGAAAAAAAATTGGTAGATTTTAATTTTTCGCATGTTTGTTTGGATTTAAAAAATTGAATGGAAAGAAAAAGAAAAAATAGCTACATTTTTTTTATTTCATTGTTCGTGCAGTTTTGAGTAAAAAAAAACCAAATTAGTGGGCACCATGCATATTTTTTTCCTTCCTTCCACTTTTTCACTCATATTCAAACAAAGAAAAATAGTTTTTTTCCTTTCATTCGCTTCCAATCTTCTTCCTCCCATTTTCTAGCCAGTCAAACAAACCATTTAGTTATTCAATAATGCATTCTATTAGGGCAGTCAATATGTAAAGTCATACGCTACCTCGAAATAAATGGTGTATTTGAAGGCCACTTGTGTGCATGGTCAATTATTATTATTATTGCCACTGGGGTTGTAGCCCAGTGGTGGGGGTTTGAATTGGTACCAGTGAGGTTCTGAGTTCGAATCCTCTTGTCCTCTCCCCCTTTCCCCTTGAGTGAGTGTGTGCGTGTGTGGGGGTGTCTTTCCGGTTGACATCTATAGGGTGTCCCGAGTTGATTGTAATCGAAAAAAAATTAAATTATTATTATTATTATTATTATTATTATTATTATCATCAACACCCCCGAATAATTGTTTGGTATCTTTGGTTTGGCTTTTTTTTCGCCTCTTTCGTCTCTCCTATTTTCTCTCACTTTTATCTCTCCTCTTTTCAGTTTGATAATTAATTTCTCTTTATTTTCTTCTCTCATATCTTTAGCTTCAATATTTAATTGATTTTATCTTTTCATTTATTTTTAATAATAAAACTCAATTTAATTTTTAGTCATTTTTTTTGCTTTTCAAAATATATGAATTTAATTTTCAATAATTTTTAACTTTTCTTAAGGAATAAAAATATAAATTTATCAAATATGCGATCAAATTATATTTTATTTTTATTTTACATAAGCATAGAGTGTGCTAAATCCGTTATTTTATTTATGCATTTGATGTCTGGTTTTCTAACATAGTCTAATTTTCTATAGGACGTAGTATGCCAGAACTTTGTGCAAGCCCAACAAAGAAGTTGAAATTAATATGAAAAAATAATATTGATGACAAAAGTAAACTAGTAATACATTTGTTCCTAAGGATTTCCATTGAACTGATGACAATAACTTTTTTTTTGTGTTACTTATAAAACCTATTTAGCAACAATAGTTTTTATTTGTCGCAATATGTCCGGACAACGAAAAGGCTAATATTTTAATTGTCATAAACTCAATTGTTACCAAGGGTATCCCTTAATTAATGGCATTCTTTTTTTTTTTGTTATTAATGAAATTTATTTAGTGGCACTCATTTTTATTTGTTGCAATATGTTTAGACAACGAAAAGACTACTATTTAAATTATCGCAATAACAATTAATGAGACTTCTATAGTGGCAACTTATTATAATTTTTTTTAATGAAAGTTGTATATTATAATTAGTCAAATACATCAATACTTTCCAATAAAGAATGAACTAGCACAATTTGTGATCAAAAAGTACCAAATATATCAAACTACTGCACAATAGAAATAAACTAGTATATAACTAGAACAATACTCGTATTTACAGAATTCAAACCTATGACCGAAAGGTTGTGGGACCTCCACCTTACCAGCAAGGCAAGGCTTCATCGGCTACAACTTAGTATAAAATTTGTCACTATTATTTTGTGGCATGATTTAACTTGTCAATAAATTGTTAGCGTTATAATAGTGTCATGAATTGTCAAAACAAACTTTTGTCACCTTGTGACATGCATGATTTATGTGACAAAACAAAATTTTTCGTCACCAAATTCATATAATTTAATTGGTGACAATTTTCACATGTTTGTTACTTAATACAATGTCATTGTCACTACAGGAAAAAAGGCCAAAACTGGGGGGAAAATCCGGCGGAATATCCGCCGGAAAATGCTAAATCCGGCGAAAAACCGGCAAAAATCCGGTGGAATCGTATCTGCCGGAAAAATTGGCCCCGAAACACCGTTTTCCGCCAGAAAGACGGTCCAGCAGAATTTCGGCGGAAATTTCCACTGGACCGCCCCGCCGCCCGCCCGCCCCGAACCCCCCCGGAATTTTCCTCGATTTTTAATTTAAAAAATTCAAAAAAAAAAAAACTGAGGGAAATTTTCCCCTGATTTTTAATTTAAAAAATTTAAAAAAAAATCGGGGGAAATTTTCCCCCAAATTTCCCCCGATTTGACTCCGGCGGAATATTTCCCGAAATAATTCCGTCGGAATCCGACGTTTTTTCTGTAGTGTGTGTTTTATTTTTTTCTTTTATCGGATGGGTGATTAGTTGGGAGAGCAGATTTTATTTGACCATTTTACAAGCAAAATGGTTTACTTGTGCAAAAAAGGTCGTTAGAGTAGCCTATTATCCTACACTTCCTTATTAACACCAAAATATATGCATTAGAAAATTGACAAGCAGTATATAATCACGGCAATCACAACCGGAATTAATTACTCCATTAAAAAAAAACGGAAGGCGTATATTTGAACTAAAATGAGATTCCTAACCCCCCCACCCCCCGCCTTTTTTTGATAATCGAGTTTTTGAAATCTATCTAGTATAATCAATCAAGCATCAGCTATCATCAAATAACAACGAAATATAATCTACTATATAGTAAAAAAATACTAGTATCAAATTAGGATACAGTCTGCATTTATGGGATACCGAACCCCTAAGTAAGATATAAATATACAACTATAACAGGCAAGAGCATAACATTATTGTCATTACATTAAGATTAAATAACAATAGCATATCCCTATGGTGTTATTAATTTAAGCAAACTTCGAAGGTCAATTTTCCTGAGCTTTTGACCTTTGAAGATTTTTTTTTTTGGTGGTGAAAATCCATGGCTAATGATAGTATGTTATTTTTACATAGTTTTAGGCCACAATTATGCTTATTTTGATTAATTTTGGATTTTAGGCCGGTTAAAATTTCACAAAAGTTAATTCTTACTTGTCATAAATGAAAATTGACGAAAATTAAGGAACTAAAGACGTGCCTAAAGGTGGTAAAGTGCAGAGGAATGTTGTACAAGGAAGATGGAAAGCTAAACATGAAAATAATTACATTCGTCATACAAGGCATGATCACGCCTTATAGGCTGAAATTCCTATGCGGCAATGCAAAAGAAGAATCTCGATATGGCAAGGGTTCGACTTGGAAACAAACTTGTGACTTGCCTATGATTCCTAGGATTTTCCAAAGAATTATCCTAGCCCTATTAGGAATTTTATCTAGGGTTTGAGCCCTATATATACATGATTGTAGATAATTGTCTAGACATCTTTTATTCTATTTTTAGTTTTAGCTTTTAATGTTTAGCTTTTATATTTTATTGTTATTATGGCCATACGTGGCTAAACTTCTTTCTTTAGTCAATGGTTAATTCAAGCCAAGATTTAAGCATGGATTGTGAGATCTAATTGGTTTGTTTGTTTTTCTATTTTTATGCATTATTTGTATATTTTTATGTGCTCCTTCGGAAAAACCCCATCCCTTACTGTTATTTTATTATTTGTTCAATCCAGGCCTATTGTTCAATTGATAAAATAGCATATATCCAATTGGAAAGATTAAATCTGGAATTGTTTAATTGCACCAACACAAGTGGAAAATAGTATCATTTAAATTGTTAGGAGCTTTTGAATTGTGCTATGGAAAACATACAATCTAGCTTAAACGAGCACTCATTGTAGGTTCATGGTTAGGATTGGGTCCTTCTCATTCCTAATGTTGTTAACTAATTAAATTCTATTGTGTGTATAGGGTTGTCCGTTAGGGGTTATTTATAGCGCATTGCATGTTTAGCCTAATGTTAAGGAAGGATTGGCCGGAGGAGCGTTTTCAAAGGCTATAACCAATCTAGTGCATGAATTTAAGAACCATCTTTGAATCAATAATCAATCTTTAAAATATTGTGCGAAGAATTACCTTGGCTGAGCTTTTCTCATATTGACTAATTATCTATTTAATTTTCTGTTCTTATTTTATTTTATTATTTTCCATTAAAAACCCCCCAATCTTTATTTTTAATTTTTATTCACCTAGTTATATTTGAAATTTATCAAGTAGTTATTCTCTGTGGGATTGACCCTGCTCACCCTATTACAAATTTATTTTGTGTTTAGAGTAGTAGGATTTATTTTTGGTGGATTCGACACCCATTAGCTAATCAGCTTTTTTTTTATAATGTGTGTGTATACATATATATATATATATATATTATGAAACTAATATTTTGTAAACACTAGTTATTGTTAATGAATGAATTGCCTTTTATGGGAATGTTGGATTACAAGTGATGTGGTCGGTTCAAAAAAAAATCCATAATTTGCTTCTGTGGTACGTCAATTGACCATGTTTTGTTTTTGTTTGATTAGATGATAATCACTAGATTTTTTTATAATACTTCATGTGGACTTATGTAAATTGTATATTTAGATCGTGGTACTTCATTTGACCACAAAGGTACTACATGCAATTGCTAGTCTTTATTATAATACTTCATGTGGACATAGGTGTGTTGTATATTCATATCAAGGTACTTCATTTCAGCAAAAGGGTACTGCATGCCAAATGAAATATTACAATGAACATGTATATTGTATGTTTAGCTCTCGCTACTTCATTTGAGCATATGGCTATGCTTACCATATGTTAGAGGTCAATTTAAGTGCAGTACAAATTGCCAAATTAACAAATATATTTAGAAATATGTAGTATTGAAATTGTATCGTCAAGAACTTTTTTCCTTGAAATATAGATAATGTCCTTAAACAAGTTGGGCATTTCTTCCAACTTAATTGAATAAATTAGACATTTACCCATTCTCAATTTGAGAAATTAGTCATTTTTTTTGCCGTTTCAATTGAAGAAATTTGATATTTCCTATAAATTTTTTTTGTTGCAATAGAATAAATTAGACATTTTCCGAATCAGTTGGAGAGACCCATCTTAAATTTAATTGAACAAATAGGACACTTATCCCAATTTAATTGAATAAATTAGAAATTTTCTCAGGCATTTTCTCAAATTTAATTGAACAAATAGGACACTTATCTCAAGCATTTTCTCAAATTTAATTGAACATCTTGGAACCCCAATTAATTTGAAAAAGTTGGATATTTACCCCAAATTTAATTGAAAGGATTGGTAATTTCCCCAATTCAATTGAAGAAATGGACATTTTCCCAACTCAATATAAAATATTTGGGCATTATTTTCAATCTAATTGAATAAATTGGACATTTTCCCAATTTAAATGAAGTCATTGGATATTTCCTTTGATTTAATTTAATAAGTAGGACGATTGTCACAATTTAATTGAACAAAATGGATATTTTCTCCCAATTAAATTTAAGTAACTTCCAAATTCCCTCAATTCAATAGAACTAATTGGCCATTTTCCCAATTCAATTTAAGAAATTGGACATATACGCACTTGAATTGAACAAATTGGACATTTCCCCAATTTAATCGAACAAATAAGACATTTAATTGAATTTAACTTGAAATGATTGCCCCAAATATGAATAAAGGAATTACCTTAAATCTGACCCACTGCAAGTTACCCCAAAAATGGGTTCTACATAGCAAGACGACGGCGTCGATGTCCACCGGAAGCCAAAACTCCGTGCTCACGTACTCTCATGCATCGGTGCGTGAACGACTGATAAAAGTGACTTTATTTTTTTTTATCTAAGGGTTTTATTTTCCTAAAAGAACCCTGGTTGTCATACCATAAAGATTTTAGAGAAAAATCTCTATTGATTTGTTATTTTACAACAATACAAAGGATTGTTCATACAAGTAGAATAGGAAAGGAAAACCAAACTAGGATAGGAATATATACATCACATCGGTAATAATCTATATGGTTACACAAAAAACTATACAAAATAGTATTTTATCTCCTATTCCATAATACACGTTTATTCCATGTGTATAAAATTATATCCAAAATGGGGCGAGTTTAAGCAATGTGCAATGCGTGCGGTTGTGCTAGAATGTTTGGGGCAAAGCACACAACAATAAAGTTAATGGGAATAGGGTGAAACAAATTATAAGCTCCTCACAATAGCTTCTTTTCAAATGATCGTATCTAAGTCGGCAAACCTCACAATAGGTACTATTCAATAACGAAAAGAACCTAACGAACTATAACAAAAGTAAGGTGACCACCTTATAGGAGATGAGCCTAGTTGTTGGTCCTAACAAGCTAAATCAAAAAGAAAAGTCACCCGTGTTGGCGCTTGAGTCAGCCACGCTGACCCCTTGGTGTTGAGAGGAAAAAAATTAGGTGGGTGTGTTGCGAAGTGTAGCCTTGGCTGCACATTGTGCATGGCGTTGGTACATGCTCTGTTCATGTGGCACTTCATGCACAGATGCTTGTGTGCCACACCTCATGTGCACAGCACTCGCATGAGGCCAGTGTATAGCCTAAGCTCACAAGGCACTAGCATGTGGTATCACGTGCGATCATTGCGTTTGGCTAGTTGTGCAAACAACATGTGGTTGTCCAATGTGTGATACATGCATCGTCATTAGACGCATGTGTGCAGCCTGCCAGGATGGCTCCATCAAAGCCCCCTTTGGCAGTTGTCTTCAGCCCAACATGGCCCTGCACACGCGACAGAACCACCTAGACTACGCTTGTGGTAAGGTGGCCCACTATACAGGTACTTCCTTTCCTATTAACCCACCATCCTTTCTCTTCCGACAACACTTTGACTCCAATAATTCCACAACAATCATTTGGATGTCCATTTTATCAGAAGGAATTATAGCGCGGACTAAAATTCACAAAATAACAAGAGGGCTAATAAGGTTCACCGATTATAAAACTTCATCGGACTATTTGCTAGCAACTTCGCCATCTTTTTCTCTTGTGCTAGACCTTCTCCCTCCATCTCTCTCTCTATCTCTTTGTCTCTCGACGAGGTGAG
The DNA here is from genome assembly GCA_026212405.1 of Petrea volubilis. Classification (NCBI taxonomy): domain Eukaryota; kingdom Viridiplantae; phylum Streptophyta; class Magnoliopsida; order Lamiales; family Verbenaceae; genus Petrea; species Petrea volubilis. The sequence continues at coordinate 4,839,269 of CM047884.1, forward strand.
TGTGTGCATATAGTGTGTGAGTGAGTGGGTGGTGAGTAACTAGGTATGTGTATCATTGTCATCCTGATCCTGAAGGTGGTGTTAAAAAGTTTGCTTGGAGGTGGATCATTATCCTATTGATGAGGCCCGATGACAACCCCTCTGCTGGCTTGGGGGTTGCACATATGGTGAACCGGCAGACGAATAGTATGACTGATGTAGCTAGTTTGGGGTTGGTGAAGGTACGAAACCTCCCTAGGCCAAGCTCAGGATGCTTTGAAGCAATGCATTGAGCGTATATCAACATCAACTAATTTCCCAACAACACTAATATATATATATATATATATATATATATATATACCTCTAGTATATTAATAATTCACTAATATTCATTGATACGTACATGCCACAAACACATCAATAATACAAAATAACACCAATATTCACTACAAAATTTAAAACATACCACTAACATATCAACAATCGTATTAGCGGTACAATAAAGTTTAAAAATATATTTAGGTAATAAGAGTAAATTGAATGAGGGCTATTGTTCGTTACATGCAGTACAATAATAAAACAAACAAATTAACATGTTTGGATTTAGAGAATATATTAAATCAAGCAAAAATAAACTAATTGAACAACATAGCTACGGATTAGCCACAGAAAATCTGTAGCTAAATTTTTGTATAGTGTGCCTTAGCTACGGATTTTCTGTAGCTATTTTGGTAGCCACATTTAAAATTAAAAAATTATATATTTATTTTAGCTACAAAATTGTTGTACCCAATCCTGTAGCCAAAATTTTCCCATTAAAAAAAAAACAAAATTGGAACAACAGCTATGGAATTTTCGTAGCTAGACTTGAAAAGCAAGGTGTGAATTGGTGGCTAATCTGTAGCTAAAATTTTTGTGGCAAATTTTGTGTCCATAACTAAATCTGTATTATTAGCTACAAATTTTTCTTTGGCAAAAATCCGTAGCTAATAGGCTTTCTTTTTCTCTGTTAGTGTATATATATGTATATTATGAAACTAATATTTTGTAAATATTAGTTAATATTAGTTCAAAAAATCCATAATTTGGTTTGGTGGTACATTAGTTGACCATGTGTTGTTTTTGTTCAGTCAGATGATAATCGCTAGTTTTTAATTACCATACTTCATGTGGACGTATGCTTATTGTATATTAGATTGTGGTACTTCATTTGAGCACCAGGGTACAACATGCAATAGTTTTTTATTATAATACTTCATGTGGACATATGTGTGTTGTATATTTAGATTGTGGTACTTCATTTGAGCACAAGGGTACTGCATGCCAAATAGAATATTACATTGAATATGTGTATTGTATGTTTAGATCTTGTTACTTCATTTGAGCATATGGTTATGCTTACCATATGTTTAGATGTCAATTGAAGTACAGTACAAATTGCCAAATTAACAAATTATTTGGAAATATGTAGTATTGAAATTGCATCGTCAAGAACTTTTTTCTTGAAATAAAGGTAATGTCCTTAAACAAGTTGGACATTTCTTCCAACTTAATTGAAGAAATGAGACATTTTGCAATTTAATTTAAAAAATTATACATTTTCCCATTCTCAATTTAAGAAATTAGACATTTTCGCCAATGCAATTGAAGAAATTCGACGTTTCCCATAATTCAATGGAACAAATTAGACATTCTCTTAAATCAGTTGAAGATACCTATCCTAAATTTAATTGAACAAATAGGACACTTATCCCAATTTAATTGAATAAATTAGAAATTTTCAACAATGCAATTGGAGAAATCAAGCATTTTCTCCGATTTAATTGAACAACTTGGAACCCCAATTCATTTGAAAAGGTTGGATATTTACCCAAAATTTAATTGAAAATATTGGTCATTTCCCCAAGTTAATTGAAGAAATGGACATTTTCCCAACTTAATTGGAGAAATTGGACATTATTTTCAATCTAATTGAATAAATTGGACATTTTCCCAATTCAAATGAAGTAATTGGATATTTCCTTTGATTTAATTAAATAAATAGGACGATTGTCACAATTTAATTGAACAAATTGGATATTTGTCCTAATTAAATTTAAGTAAATTTCCAATTCCCTCAATTCAATTGAACTAGTTGACCATTTTCCCAATTCAATTTAAGAAATTCGACATTTCCCCAATTTATTCGAACAAATAAGACCTTAAATTGAATTAGACTTGAAAAGAATACCCCAACTATAACTAAAGGAGGTACCTTAAATCTGATCCACTGCAAGTGACCCTAAAGACGGGTTCTACACAGCGGGATGATGCCGTCGAAGTCCACCAGAAGCCAAAACTCTGTGCTCACATGCTTTCATGCATTGGCGCATGAACGACTTGAGAAACTAACTTATGTATTTATTTAATTATTTATTGATCTAAGGTTTTTATTTTCCTTATAAAAGAACCGTGGCTATGATACCAAAAAGATTTTAGAGAAATATCTTTATTGTTATGTTATTTTACAAGAATATAAAGGAGTATTTATACAAGTAGAATAAATCCTAACTAGGAAAAGAAGATATACATCACATGGGCAATAATCTGTATAGTTACACAAAAACTGTAAATAAGATATCCGAACCAATGTAATTCTTAATACTATATTTTTAGGGTTGATCATAGACTCAAAGATGACTCTTAATTTCATCCAATAGTTGAGTTACTACCTTTGGAAAATTCCCTCAACCTAATTTTTCCTTAATTTACGCACGTGAATGCAATAAATAATCCCTAATAAACAAACAACCTAATTGTTTGCTATAAAATTTGAGTCGTTAGGTTCCAACGAGTCGGATAGGATCCTCTATTCTAAAATAGTATTTCATCTCCCATTCCATAATACATGTTTATGCCATGTGTATAAAATAATATCCAAAATGGGGGAAGTTTAAGTAGTGTGCAGTATGTGTGGGTGTGCTAGAATTCTTGGTACTAAACACACAACAATAAAGTAAATGGGGAATGGGGTGAAACAAATGATAAATTGCTCCTTACAATAGCTTCTTTTCAAACGATCATATTTGAGTGGGAAAACTTCGCCTCTGAGATTCAATTGTCTACGAGATTGCAGAACTTTATACAATGGGTACTATTCAATAATGAAAAAAACCCTAACAAACTAAAGTAAAAGCAAGGCGACCACCTCATAGGTGATAAGATCTGTTGTTGGTCCTAACAATCTAAAACAAAAAGAAAAGTCAGCTCACGCCGATGCCTTGAGTCAACCCACGCTGACGCCTTGGTGTTGACACGAAAAGATTAAAGGGGGTGCGTTGTGAAGTGTAGTCTTGTCCTCTTAATTGGTGCTTTGCCCTTTTTTTACAATTCTTGGCATCATAACCAACTCCACCAAGAAAGGTGGGAGTCTTCTTGGATTTGTTAGACTTGTTCTAAACATTTGCCAAATACTCCTTATCAGCGGACAGGATCTCCTACCCCAAAACGATGCCCTATCTTATACCCCATACTCTAAATTCATGACACGTGTAAATCTTCAAGATTTACTTAACGGCAGATTATTTAGTTATGTTAATTAGATTTTACAAGTGTCATGAATTTAGAGTATGGGGCATGAGATGGGGCATCGTTTTGGGATAGGGGATCCTGTCCGCCTTATCAAATGTTTAATTTGAATGAAAAATGAATGATCTTATCCTTGGCCATTGGGCTAAGAATATTTCCTTGATGGGCTATTTTAATTCCATTGTGCTATTATAATTAATGGTCTTTGCTATGTAATCTGGAAAGTGGACACATCAAATCTGTCAACACATTTATTTTACTAACGAAAGGAGACTATTAATACATAAGTGAATTGGATCGTAGGATGATAAAAAGCTAAAAACATAGATTGTTACTTGAAAGACTCAATTAATGAAACCTATGTACTAGTATTTTCTTTTTGGATATTCTTTTATATTATTTGCCTTCATTATTTATTTTATTTTTTTCTACTCCATCAAAATTCAAAGTTTAAATAATTAAAAATTCTAAACATCGGTGTTTGATAATCTTGTTTCTTATGAGAATTATACTCTACTCACTATTTTATCACTTGCTTGCCCGATCCGTACATTTGCCAAAAAAAAAAAAAAGTCAACAAGTTTTCTTCTACTCCAAGCTACGTAAGGTGTATCTCAAACTCAATATCCTAAAACAAGTTATAAAAACTTGGTAAGTATACTGAAAATGCGAAGTTCTTCAGAATTCATGAACATAAATAATTATGATCAAATAACTTAAATTCTAGAAGGCCATAGAAATCAGAAAATACGTACAATATACAAAAAATGAAAGAACAAATAAAAATCTTCTTATAATTAATGAAAGCACACATCCACATCTCCAAATTGGTTATAATTTTCAGATGCAAGCAAAATCTGGAAAACTATAGAACTCAAGCGTAGAAATCTTCAAAAAGAAGCTATTTAACAATATTGACTTGTGTGCAACTTCCGTCGGAAACTCATTATCACCGCATTACAATATAGGACTTAATAAAGATGCATAGTTGATCAGCTTGTGATATGCTAGTTGTGCTAAGAGACTCTCCCACAGCAAATGGACAGACACGATTCCTGAGTGGATGTAAATGCATCGGTGATGAAGAGGAGGTAGGGGCGGCGATGGGCAAAAACTGGTGGAGGATGGGCAGGGGGAGACTGGCCCTGGTGGGACAACGGGATAAAACAATGTTACAAGTAATTTCAGATTTTAGTTAATAAAAGATAATAATTGTGAGATATATAATGAACAGTGACCGATTAATGACCCTTATAAAATATATGGCCAAATAATAACTAAATTAGATATTTATCTATACTATTATAAAAAAAGCTACTTTTTGTCTAACAAATGGCAGTTATTTATGTAATTTTACAAAATTTTTCCTTCAATTTTATGTAAAATAAATAGAGATATGTAAAATTGTGGCTAAAATTGAAAATTCACATGAAATCGATTCAATTCGAATACCAAATTTTGATGTGTTAATTTTACTCTTTTAATTAGTAAACACATGCAATAAATAAGCAAATAAAAAAGTTAATATTTTAATATTACATTCAATTTAAAAAAATACATGTTCTCAACCAACAAACCACTTTCTCTAATTGCAATTATTTGATTTTTTTTTTCTGTTTATTCTTTAACATGTAATTTTATTTCATATTATTATTTTATTTTTAAATTATTATAATTTAATAAATTATTTCAAATAATTCTTCAAAAGGTATTCTTATTAAAGAAATTTAATAATATATTTATATTTTTATCCTAAAAAGAAATTAACTACTAAATTGAAATATATATTTTTTATATTTTGCACACACGTAGAGTGTGCCATGTTGCTTGTATAAAAAATGCAAACTTATCTGTGACCGAATAATTATCGGTTACGAATTCCACAAAAATAAGACACTAAATAATAACCGGTCAGAGGCTGAGTTTAATGTCCACAAAAAATCGATTATAAATACTGTTTTCAGAAAATAAATTTTATGTCGATCACTAATTAGTTATTAAGCAGTTATTAATTAGTGACAAGCTCATTTTTTTAGTGTGTAATATATATACTTGGTTTAGGTGTTTCTTGTAACCCCAAAAAAAAAAAAAAAAGGTTGAAATGTTTCTATTTATTTTGAGTAAAAATATTTATAGTAATTGGTGCTTAATATTTATTTTTAATTTAGTGTGTTTGCCGCATCATTCTTGATGGATGTTGAAGCACTAAAAGTTATTTCTGTTTTTAAAACAAATTCAATTTTAAGTAAGGTGAGAAGCTAGGTTGAACTCAGAGGGAATAATTTTGATAAATTTCCAACTCATCATTTTAGTCAAAATAGTACAAAAATTGCATCAAATGGGGCACCCAGAATCAACTTTAAATACACTACAAGGAAAAGGGTAAATTAGTAACAATATAACAAGCGATAATAAAAAAATTATCATTAATTATATGCTTTAGTGACAACAAAATTATGTTGTTATAAAAGATAATTTGTACAATATTAATTGTGATAACATAATGTAAAAATGTAATAATATAATACAAAATTGATAATTAGTGATAAACATATGTTGGCAACTTAGTGACAATGGAATCTTATCAATAAATTTTGTCAACAAGTTGTCACTATAGGTATGCCATAAATCACATAGTTCTTCTACCACCTCTAACACTCTCGCACTTAGCGCTGGAACTGGCGAATTGAGTGCTTGGTTCTCGCTTTAAAACGACTTAAAATTTTTTAATCCTTGCATTAAGCTTTATTGGTCGCGCACTTATATTTCAAACATAATATTAAAAAAATACTAAATGTTCGATATTTGCTCGATAAATAAAGCCTTTTAATTACTTTTTTGATTTAGCGTTTTGAGAAAAATGAATGTATATCCAATTTACACGGTATTGAATTAGTATATAATAATTCTAACTGCTCGATAGTAAGTAAATATATATAAGGACAATAAGCTATTTTTTTTTTCTAAAGGATATTCATACGACTAGTTTTTTGTATATAAATTATATACATTCCTATGAAAAAAAAAGATTGCAAGAAGAATCGACAAATTTAATCAATTACATTAAATTATCGATGTGACAACTCAACTTTAGCCTTTAATAAAATTATTTTGCTTATACTCCATATTCAAATGTATTTGTATTGAATATATATAATTTAATATTATATATAAAATTAAATAATGTTTTATTATATGCATTAAGGCGCTATTGCACTTAATTTTTTTTAATTTTTATGCTCTCACGCACGCGCACTCGCTCATGCACTCACATGCGCATTTGCTTTGTGTGACCTACGGTATGCTCCTAACTGTTAATGGTTACCACTAAAACATTAATTAAATCTTATCATCGTTCAATGAACATTGAGACGAGAAAAAAATTATTGTTACTAAAGAAACTTACTTAATGGCAAAATAGAACGTGTTTTTACTTACCAAAATTATTGATGATAATTAATGTTTATATTTTTACTTTTATATTTTATCGCTAATATTATTTTTGCTTGTAATAATATGATATTGTAGTAGATTTTATATCAACCTTTTGAAATACTCTCATTGAAAATAAAATAGATCGTGAGCCATGTTTTATTGGAAAGCCAGGAGTATCTAGTTTTCAACATAAAAAAAAAAAAGAAAAAAACCAGTGTCAAGGTGCAATTTTTATTAGAGAGTTATGCTCATTGTACTAAAGACTAACCAAAATACGGCACTGTTTACTTTGATACTCATATTTATGATTATTTTTCTGTGTTTTTTTTCTTGGAAAATGTGTAAATAAATTTTCATGAATTCCCTTCATATTTTCAAGTTATAGGCACTAGTTTCAGTTCTTAAATAATGAAACGATCTGAGTCACATTTCAGTAGCAAGTTGTTAGAAAAAAATGGGTGTGGTTGATAGGGAAATGTAGCAGATTGATCTGTGTAATAAGAGTCTGTATAAATGCTTTACTTATTGGTGTTTGAAGTACCAGATAAATACCAATTAGAATAGTAAAGTAAAGAAAATATAAGGCAGTAAAATGATACATCGATCGACTTATCGTGCGTCATCCAATTGGTTGGGCTACATCTGCTCTCTGAATTTTCACTTAGTATTTACCTATTCACTCAAATAGAATGAATTTGCATTGGTAACAATAATACCAAGATGAATACAATAAAGTAAGAGGGTGAACTAAAAGCACTCTCAATCCAAAAAGCGGCAGCACAATAACCAATACCCTTTGAAGCAAGCTAACATGACCCGTTCTAGCAGTATGTATCGCAGCGGCCGCTCGTCCAGACCTCAATCATATAGTATGCTTAAACGTCCCCCATCAACTAGTTGGTAACTTCATGCACTGGACTACTACCATGACCCAACAACCACTCAACAACTCAATTTGCTCTAAGAAATGCTTTTGTCTGTTTTCACTCTTCACCTCGTAAGGTTCCTTACAGTGATGCAACAAGCAAACAATTAAACAAGTTAAATCACTATGTAGTTTACACTAAAGATTCTAACTTGAAGTCATTATAATATTATTGTTGTATCGAATGAAATGCATTTTCTCCTTTGTATAGGACATACACAACGACTAGTATTAGTAAAAGAAATGAATGAGCCGTTGGTGAAATATTTCATGCAGAATTATTGCTACCGAAAATAATACCAGGTCAACATTTCCTAAAAAACAAAAATATAAACATGGAAGGAAAGTGTTTGACCTATTTAGAAGATACTCATCAGTTATTTACGAAATAATCAAATAGCCACAAATCAAAACAAGTATCATAATAGGCAATCTTTCTTAAACAAACATTATGCATGTGATCTTAAAAATATGAAAATGTATGATTTATAAAGACATGAATAAATCTATAATAAGTAATTGAATTATCAAATATCTTGAAATATCTAAACCCATAATAGACCAAAGGTCAGCATAGGTACTTTGCATTGAAATTGTGTCTATGCTAGGGGGTTCTTTAGCCTATAGATGGCCATTTATCATAATCGTTTTTCAATAGAATATTTTGGAGAATGTAAATCATATTTTTGAGTCTTAAAACTTGTAGAAAGGAGAAGTTTTCTTATCCTTACTCTATAATCTTTTATGAGTTATTCTTTTCGATTAAAGTATAGTCCTAGAATACCTTCGAGCTACTTTATTATACTTTTCCGATGTCACATTTGTATAAAGTTTCATGAGGAAAATTATTGGGAACCTCATATATGCCAATATCTAGCTTGGAATGTAAGAAGACAAAAAGTTGACATAAAGTTGCATATGTAGTTGCATTCATTTGAAATTCGAAAGGTATGCATTGGAAGCTTCATGATGAAGATTAATCAGAACCCAATGCCAATAGTAAACTAAGAATCAATAGAGGACCAAAAAAAAAAAACTGGATGCCACTTACAAGGTTTGTACATATATTCAGAGGAGATGTGAATCATATATCACATATATGTTAATTGAAACGTGAGAAAAATATATATTATAGGATAAAAAAATATTGCTAAAGCGACATCTACTGGGGACGGATGGAGTAATTCTTTGGTTTGAAACTGGAAAGAAGCATAGCGTTACTTGAATTCATTGTAAAGATATATAGATTTCGTGGAATACATGCAAAATTAGAGTTTCTACGATCATTTTTAATGTATAGGACTTATCAAAATTTCAAATGTAATCAAGATCAAAATTAATTAGTAACAATTTAATCAAATCAACTAGAACTAAAATACCAAAAAAATAAAAAATAAAAAAAATAAAAAATAAAAAGAGTAAATTGTATATGACGCACCACTAGCTATATATAGTATCACGTACTTGTCCATACATCCTAGTTGTTGTTGGTAGACCATATATCTTCCATTAGTGTACTACTAAGGATTGGTTTACTTTTATGACTGAAATTTAATTTATGCTCAGTTAAGAAATTATACTTTTAAATATTTAATTAAATCATGTATAAGAAAACCAATTTGGTAATAAAATTTCACTTTTAAACATTTAATTAAATCACTTATAGCCGAATCACTCAAAATTCCAATCATAAAAAACGAGTTATAAGGAGACAAATGCTGACATGGAGTTGCCAATTCATTAGGAACTTGAGAGAGACTCCCTTTGTCTCAAAATATTTGTCATTTTAGAGAGTGTTTTTTTGGCACAAAACATTTGTCACTTTGAAAAATTTAAAGAGACATTAATTATTTTTTTCAAAATTACCCTTACTCATATCATCTCATTAAATATTTGTGTCATTAAATATCTTTTCAAACTTCCTAAATTCTTCCTTTCCCAACTCAAAGTCCATTAAAATGTGATTTAAAAATGAATGCACGCTTAAGGTTATTTTAGTCCTATTAATCAAAATTAAGGCTATCAAATAGGTTTATTGGTGCCGATGAGGCATTGCCTTAGTAGTAAAGTGGAGGCCCCGTAATTTTAACGTTATGGGTTCGATTCTCCGTGAATGTTGGTATTTTTTTTAGTTTAATACTAGTTTCTTTTTATTGCACAGTAGTTTGTATTTAGTTTTTTTTTTTTTAAGCAAATTAAAAATTCTAAGAACCTAAGAAAGCGTAAAAGAGGAGTACTACTCCGAGCATTACAAAGGAAAGTCTAAGACGTACATATCCATCGTATGAAAATAAAGCAGAATGAAAGAATTAGTATTTCGTTCTATGCCTAAAGTATGGCAATCCAACTTGATCCACACGCACAATCCCACGCAATCGCCCTTGTAACTGATTCGGTTCCAGCACTCGGGAAGATCTCATGTCACATGCCATGTTTGCTAAGAAATCAGCAGCCTGGTTCCCTTCTCTATAAATATGTGTTAGCTTTACCTCCATGTGGCTCATCAGGTTTCTTATCTCACAGACAAGAGGTTGCAGCTGCCAAGAAATATTTGCTGCTCGCGTAATAAGCTCCAAAACAGCCTGCGCGTCCATCTCAATCCAAATTTGCCAGAACCCTCGCGCTTTGGCTATGCGCAAAGCCTCCAAGACTGCATAGAGCTCAGCGTATATATTCGTGTGCTGTCCCAAGAATGAATAGAAGGCAAAGACAGGCGCGCCGCTGTTCAAACGCGCAATACCTCCTGCCCCCGCCATGCCTATGCCTCCCCTCGCAGCTCCATCCGTATTTATTTTAATCTAAGAAGGATCCGGTCGTAACCAGCGCACAATACGTACCTCAGAGCGCTGCTGTAGATGTACTTTTGCATTAAAAAAGTGCGCAACATGCTCGTCTCCCTTCCACACAGTTGACTGTAGAAGCCCGCTGCAGCTGATCAGGTAAATATGTCTCCAAACTTTCAGCACTATGTAACTCGCCACCATCTTGCGTCCCCTGTATTTAGCATTATTCCTCTCAACCCAGACGTACCAAAGTATGAGAACAGCGACCAGCAAACGAACATTCATTGTAGTGCCATTTCCTGAATTTCTCCAGAAACTAAGCATCATGGCAAAGTCTTCTGTTTCCGGCAACTCGATCCTAAAGACATCAGCAAAAAAGTGCCAAACACGTAAGGCCTTCGTACTGGACAGAAAGAGGTGAGTAAAGGACTCCTCTTGATAGCAGCATTGACACTTAGAAATTAAGGTGAAGCCTTTCCTTTTGAGCCTCTCATCAAGTGGCAGCCAGCCCTTTAGGAGATGCCAAGTAAAAATCGAAATATTCGGAGTGATTGTAGGTGACCAGATTTGAGCCCACAACTCAACTGCTGCTCCTTTATCTCGAATGTGCGCCCACATGGATTTGGTAGTGAATCTCCCTTTCGGGTCTAGCTTCCAAATCATCTTATCGCCTCCCAACACATCGATAGGAACCGAGACCACCTTCTCCACTCAACATTCCAGTCATTATACCCCAGAAATCTGCTCACCCTATCAGTCCCATAATGTCTTAGCTCAATTAGATCCTTTAGAGGCCTATCAGTCCCACTTACTATTACTTCAATTGTAATAGTTTGTTCTTCATTTGAAATATTAATGTGATGATTGTAATAGACCATTAATGTAATCGATTGTAACAGATCCATTTCAATATATATATATATATATATATATATATTTACTGGTTTGTGTGAAAAAATCTAAAATATCACATAATTTGAGAGGAATGGAATACATATTGAAAGCTTTAAGAGGAAACTTAGTTGGAATCTTATGCCAACAGCTAGCTTAGAATTTAAAGAGACAAAAGTTGACATGAAGTCGCCTATTCATTTGTAATCTGAAAGACTTATATATATATATATATATATATGTATAAGCTACGACTCAATTATACATGATAATTAGCTACGGAAGACGTAGTGGAATCCACAGTCACACTGGAGTGCCGGGTACCGCCTGACTTTGATGAGTACCCATCCAACTTGAGGGTGAGTTTACCATTTTATGTAAAGATATAAAGATCTTTAATTAATCAATAAATTTGACATCTATATATACTAAACTAACCAGCTCTTAAATTAATGCTTCCACAAAAAATTTAATTAAGAAACTAAATACGTTACTTTCTAATTTATTTTTATGATTTAATTGTATTATATCTTTTATATCTTTCCCACCTATATCCATGAGCTCATTCTAGCTGCAGCACGAGGATGCTACTACATGAAATAATCGACCCACCCCCTCTTAACACCACCCCCGCCCCCCGGCCCTCCTCCTCCTCTCACTCTCTCTCTCTCTCTCTCTCTCTCTCTCTATATATATATATATATATATGTACTCACGACTTGGTATATCACATATATACTTTTAGGCAAATGAATTTGTTACAGTCAGAGTCAAGGCGAATCAAGGGATTTTTGCAGGTAATTATGAGTAATTTAATATATTTTTATACTTTCTAGTTCATGGTCAATATCCCCAATCCCGCCCAGACCTGCATGATTTGTTTGTGCTGATGGCGAGTTAATTATGTATTATGTACAGAATTAAACTAAGACGTTAGTGAACTAGACTTTACTGTTTATGATCCACCTGCCATGAGCTTTTCTGGATTCTACTTCGGTAAATGAAAATTTCAAAGGTGCTATAATAATTAGAGGTGGCAAAATGAGTTAGGAACTATGGGTGTAATCCAAAATCATGGGTTGGGTCCAACATATTTTAAACTGGATATTGGATTGGATTGGATTGTATATATATGGTTGATGTTGATATTGAGTTTTGGAGGAATTGATAATGGTTGATGTAGGATCCTAAATAGGTTATCCCATAAACAAATAACTATATATTTTTTTATTTGATTACAATTTATCTTAGTATTCTCAAATCATCTAAAGGGTATAGAAACTCATAGTTTTAATTTTTTAATTTCTTTTTTAGGTATTGATTAAATAGACAATAACCATACAGCAAACTTTATCTAAATCTTCTCAACTTGCTCTCCTACCATAAATATACGTATATATGTTACTAAATCGAAATTGTATTTTGTGACACCAGCTAAAGTGTTATGTATTTCAGTATCACAATCGGCAATTTTGACACTTTATAGTGTCACAAAAGATACATTATAGTTATAATTCGGTATGCTTATAATTGAGGCACGTTCTATGAGGTGTTATAATAGGTGGACAAATATGACACTTGTAAAGTGTCACAAAAATGTGTCAAATTAGATCATTTTTTAATAATGGTTCTTATAAATGATATGTACAAAATATCCAACTTTTCTACGAATCCCGTTATATGATATACACTCCTCTACAAATTGAAATGTTCAACTTCGAACAAATTAGGTTCCACCAACCAAAATAAATAAAGAAATAAACAATTGGCGACTACATAATAAGTAATAATGTACAAGTTATTTCTAATTATGTATATTTAGTGATAATAAATTTTATATTGTCATTAAAAAAATGTATACCTATTATAATTAGTGGTAGCAATTGGATGCGTTGGGTTAAAGTTGAGTTGAAGATAGGTTGGAGATGTGATTGACGTGTTTTTTAATTAGTTTACTGTATGGTTATTGGCTATTTAATCAATACCTAAAAAGGAAATTAAAAAATTAAAACCATCAGTTCCTATACCCTTTAGATGATTTTAGAATACTAAGATAAATTGTAATCAAATAAAAAAATATATAGTTATTTGTTTATGGGGTAGCCTATTTAGGATCCTACATCAACCATTACCAATTCATCTAAAACTCAATATCAACATCAACCATATATATACAATCCAATCCAATCCAATCCAGTTTAAAATATGTTGGACCCAACCCATGATTTTGGATTAAACCCATAGTTCCTAACTCATTTTGTCACCTCTAATTATAATAGAACCTTTGAAATTTTCATTTACCGACACTACCAGAAAATAGCGATTTAGCCACGAACGAAATCGATTGCCAATAGCTACGGAAATGGCCACGGATTAAGGAAAAAAACGAAAATATATGGCCACGGATTTTACCGTGGCTAAGTAGACAAAATTCCATGGCTTTAAAAAATTTTAAAAAAAAAACTTAAATGTTTTTGCCCAATAATAAATTAAATTTGTTTTTTTTAAAAGTTGGACTTGGCCGCGGATAAATCCGTGGCCAGGAAATAAAATTATTTTTTCTTAAAAAAAATGCTTGTTGGCCACGGATTTATCCTTGGCCAACAAATAAATTTTTTTTATAATTTTAAATGGCTCGCATAAATCGCGCGGCCCGACATTACGGGGCATTAAATGGTTTGAGCCATTTCGAAATCATCAAATTCATCACGGATCTTATATTTCCCTTCTTATGCGTTGAAAATTGCAGTTTGATCAACGAGAATGCATTTTCCTCTTTCAGTGATATATACGTATGACTTCGTACTCCGGTGTCAATGTACGCTAACGTCAATTAACTTATGTAGGAATTATCAAAAAAATGGACTTTAGGGTAGATTGATTAGTGTTGAAGTTGTATTGCTCTAATCGTACGGTTCCGTCTAACCTAATTAATGAAAACGCACGATTCGGAAAAAGTCAACTACAAGTTTTGACTCTTGGCCACGGATTTAAACGATTCGGGAAAAGTCAACTACAGGTTTTGACTCTTGGCCACGGATAAATCCGTGGCCCAATAACAAATTTAAATTTTTTTTAAAAATGTTGGACTTGGCCATGGATAAATCCGTGGCCAAGAAATAAGTTTTTTTTTTTTAAATGCATGGCCACGGATTTATCCGTGGCCAGGAAATAAAATTATTATTTTAAAAAAAAAATGCATGTTGGCCACGGATTTATTCGTGGCCAATAAATAAATTTAATTTTTTTTTATTTTAAATGGCTCTCATAAATCACGCGGCCGACATTACTGGGCATTAAAAGGCTTGAGCTATTTCAAAATCGTCAAATTTTTGTCACGGATCTTATATTTTCCCTTCTTATGCGTTGAAAATCGCAGTTTGATCAACGAGAATGCGTTTTACTCTTTCAGTGATATATACGTATGACTTCGTACTCCGGTGTCAATGTACGCTAACGTCAATTAACTTATGTAGGAATTATCCAAAAAAATGGACTTTAGAGATCAAAGTTAATGAGAGATACCCAAAAGACGATCCATTCATTATTGCACAACATGCATCTCAAGTATATTATATACCGTATCCAAGCACAAGGAGGGATAAATTAAATTTGCGTTTTGTAATTAAAACCAGACCATGAAGTAGAGTAGCCAATCAACAAATTGTTACTGGTGATTTGTTGCAAGAATCTTCACCTATTGTGAATTATGTGCTCGATAATGAATCTACGGGTGTTTTGGTAGATGTTGATGGACCACTAGAAGAGGTGATTTTTGACAATAATGCAATTCATAATGAACTTGAAGATGATGAGATACGAGAGGAAGCGAACGAGTATGACGATGACGAGGAGGATGAATTTGATAAGGAACTTGATGATGATGACGACAAAGGGGATGATGCGATTGACACTACTAGAAAAAAGGCATTTAGCCACGGATTTTAGCCACGGATTTGGCAAAAAATCCGTGGCCAAGGAGATTAGCCACGGATTTTTTCCGTGGCTAAAAGTGGCGTGGCTAACCATCGCCACGGCTTTTTAGCCACGGCTGGGCTTAGCCACGGGCAAACCGTGGCCAACTTTGGCCACTTTTTTCTAGACATGGCCTAGCCGTGGCTAAGGGCCACGGATTAGCCACGACCAGGCCGTGGCCAATCCGTGGCTAACAGCCACGGATTAGCCACAGTTTGGTCGTGGCTAATCCGTGGCCACTGAAAAAAAAAAGAAGCTAATTACACCCAAACCCGCTGCCCAACCCGGACCCGCGCCCCAACCCGGACCTGAAACCCGCGTCCCCAAGCTTTTTTTTTTGCGCTCAAGGAGATTCGAACACGGGACATCAATGTTATAAATGGAGCATGTAACCGTTGCGCCAAGGGAGTTCTTTGGTTATTGATTGATTTTTTTTATACTTAAGCTATATTGTTACAATATTTTAAACTTAAATTATCTAATAAATTTCATTAGTTTTATCAATTTTTTTAATTTAATTTTAGTAATTTTTATAAATTATTAACCAATTATTTTTTTTTAAAAAAATAAAGATATTTACCTTTGACTTTATCGTTCAATATTCAACTTTTTTTTTATGACAAATATTTAATAAACTAATATATCAAAAACAAAAACTATAACAAAAGTCTATTATATAATTTATATTTAGATAATAGCAACTTTAATTCGTGATAATTTGTCAATATCTTCGTATATGTGTGGTATTATATAATATATGTCAAGTATATATCATATATATATATCAATATATGTATCTATTTTAAATATGTCCATGTATATATGTATCAATATATATATATATATATATATATAAATGTCCAAGTATATATATTGATAGATATGTATCTATTTTAAATATGTCCAAGTATATATGTATCAATATATATATAAATGTCCAAGTATATATATGTATCAATATATATATGTATCCAAGTATATATAGATAATTTATATTGAGATAATTAAAATATCAATAACAAAAATTTATCCGTGGCTAATTGTTTTTTTTCATTTTTTTTTTGCACCACAGATAAATTTATATATATATATATATATATATATTGATACATATGTAAATTTATATTGATACATATATTTATATATCCAAGTATATATGTACCAATATATATATATATATATATGTGTGACTAATCCATGGCTATATTTATATATATATATATATATATATATCATGTATATATATACATATATATGTTCAAGTATATATATATCAATATATGTGTATATATATATTTCCAAGTATATATATCATATATACATATATCAATATACGTATATGTCAATGTGTATCTCATATATATTAATATATTATATGTACATTCTAATCCTCTATATATAGTCTATATGATATAAGTATATATCTATATAGAACATATCTAATATATGTTATAAATGTAGTGTACGTATATATAGATCCAATATATATATATATATATATATATATATCTAATCATATGTACTATATATGATCAATCATCTATATGAAATAAACATATATTAGTGTATTATATATCTAATATATGTTATATATGTACTTATACATCTAATATATATACAGCTAATTATATATAAATACACATATATATAAGTATATCTAATCTTATACGTATGTAATATATCGAATCATTTATTCTATATATCAATATATATAATATAATATATATATATATTACTTAAGTATAGCAAAAATTAATTATTAAACAAAAAGTTAAAGTGGTGTAGTGGTTTAATGCTCTAACTTTAACTAACAGGTCAAGAGTTCAAATCATATTTGTTGCAAAAAAAAATAAAAATTTTTAGCCACGGTCTAGCCGTGGCTGGATTAGCCACGGTCAGGCCGTGGCTAATCCGTGGCTAGACCGTGGCTAAGGGCCACGGCTTAGCCACGGTCTGGCCGTGGCCAAGCCGTGGCTAACCATTGGCGGCAAAACTGGCGCCAAATTTAGCCACGGCTTGGCCGTGGCTAAATCAGCCACGGGTAATCCGTGGCCAATCCGTGGCTAAAGCTCAAAATTTTTTTTCACCGAAAACCATTGCTAATCCGTGGCTAATAGCCACGGATTAGCCACGGATTTTTCCCGTGGCTAAAATCCGTGGCTATTTGCTCTTTTTCTAGTAGTGTGAATACGAAGATGATGATGAAGATAAAGATTATGAGAATGAAGATGATGAATAGGATGTTTATTTTAATGGTTGATGTAGTTGATGGTTTCGATTCATTGTCATGAATTCTTCTGTGAAATGTTATTATATAGTTGATGCTTGGGAATTATTAATTTGTATTTATTCACAATTGATGTGTGATCTATTGTTGTGCAGTTTGTTAACAATTTATTAAGTTTGTCGATTATTTGTTGAGAATTATGAAACAGATGGCCGAGAGATCGAAAAAAGGCAAGGAGAAAGTATTGGACTCGGGGTCTAATCGGCATATGCCTCCACCGACCAATCTCAACATCCGTTTAGGTAGTTTGAGATCAGATCCTCCATCCCCTGCCTGAGGGTCCACCCCATCGACGCCGATGAATGAAGGTTGATCCACCGATATGTCTCAAAACAGTGATACCGGTGGCCATCAACTTCTCATAATGCCACGAGGAAAAGAGTAAGTAAATTGATTTATATAAGTTTGCTTCTTATCAATAAATAGATATATAGTCTATATTTTTTATGTGCATTGCAATGTATAATATTGTTTTTCCACTTGTACAATAGGTTTGATCTCGAGGAGAAATGTGTCGAGGAGATCGTGTGGATAATTGAGAATGGTTTCAAGCGACCGTGGCCTACTTGGAAAAAGATTCCCCTATAAGTTCGTGAGATGTGATTTGCCCAGTTTAAAGTATGTTTATTTACTTAGCTTAAATGAAATTTGACTATTATTACATTTTGTTCGTATATGAATTTTTTTATTTTTTTTTTAGAGAAAATTCTTTTGGCTGCCTGATCATTCGAGCCGAGTTTAGAAGAACTTCGAGCATAGGGGTTTGAAAATTTTGAAAAATAGATTGGCTAAAGCTCGTAGGGACAATCGTAGGCCCAATTGGATAGATGAGGAATTTTGGGATGCTTTACGGGTCTTTTGGGATAGCCCAGAGCTTCAGAGGGTACGCGAGCAGAACAGGGCAAACCGATCATCGACATGTGACGGAAGGAGATTCCTTGGCCATAAGGGAGGAGCTAGATCTCATTTAAGGTGGCAAGATAATTTGGTAAGTAATTACTTTTCCTTGTAATGTATTTAATTAATTGAAGTAGTGTTGATTTTTACGGTTTTATCTCATTACTGTCCTTGTATTTTACTTCATTTTTATTGCAAATGGAGAAATATGGACGTTAGCCTACAATAGACGAAACATTTGAGGCTCTCCATTATTCAATTGATGAGGATGGAATTGAGCATTATGTCGATGAGCGAACAAAGACTACTTTGGTAGTTTTCTATTAATATTTATTGTCACTTATTATTACCAAAAATGCTTTTATAACAATTATGTATGTTATTTTTTGCAGGAGAGCTTTAGAGCAAATTATGATGAAACTTGTTCTCGAGCCGCCGAGAATGCACAGGGCGGACCTATTCAGCAGCCCGACAAGTTGGAGGTAACATTCAAAAGTTTATTTATTAGATATGTATACTTATTAAAATATATATATATATACTTTATTAAAAATATATATACGTTATAGATTTGGAAGCAGACAGTCGGCGATCCAAAGAAGGGTTGTTGGTATGGGGTTGCCGGTGGACCCTCTACCGTGACAATTGAGTCTTTCGGCTCATGGACTGACTTAAATACTTGGGTTGACCCCAAGACAGAGGAACCCACACAAAAGATGAGCGAGTTAGAGGAGAAACACAGTCAGAAGATGGCCGAGATGGAAGAAAAGCATAGTCGAGAGATCTCCGGCCTTCAGAAAACCGTGTCCCTAATGGCGGCCAACCTAAAGAAACTCACGCGTCGATTAGCTCCGCGGCGTAAGAAGGGCTCTACTTCGTCTGCTCCTGTTGCTCGGGATGAAAATGAAAGCGACGATGACGATGACGAGGATGATGGAGACGAAGAGATTCCGACATTTGATCTTTAAAAACTTTTATATATGTATTATTGTATGAATTATTTTGTATGAATTCATGTATTAAACTAATAGAACAATATTAATTATTAATTATTAATTATATATATGCTATATGAATTATTAGTATTATATTGATATACAGTTTGTTAGTATTTAGGTATGTTCGTATTTTGAATTTTGACAAAAAAATACAGGTTTTGGGTGTATTAAAACAAATTATATAGTGAAAAAGTTTGTACAGATAGCGACGGATTTTTCCGTCGCTGTTTTGAATATTTTAAAAAATAAAAAATATGGCCACGAATAAATCCGTGGCCAAACTAATGAAATTTTTAATTTTTTTATTTTTGGCCGCGGATTTATCCGTGGCCATATTTTAATTATTTTTAAAAAATATATCCGTGGCCAAACTAATAAAATTTTTAAATTTTGTTTTTATTATTGGCCATGGATTTACCCGTGGCCAAGCTAATAAAAATTTTAAAATTTTTTTTATTTAAATCCGTGGCCATATTTTTATATATTTTAAAAAATCAAAAATATGGCCACGGATTTATCCGTGGCTAAGATGGAGAATAATCCGTGGCCAATGTCCGTGACCAATTTTAGCCGCGCCATATTTGGCCACGGAATTTTTCGATGGCCAAATCCATAGCCTCTTTTTTTGGCCACGGATTTTGGCCAAAATCTGTGGCCAAATCCGTGGCCAATACCTTGTTTTCTAGTAGTGCAAAGTGGACTCAAAATCCGTGGCCAAATCCGTGGTCAATACCTTGTTTTCTAGTAGTGCGAAGTAGAATCCAGGAAAGCTCCTGGCAGGTGGATCATAAACAGTAAAGTCTAGTTCACTAACGTCTTAGTTTAATTCTGTGCATAATACATAATTAACTCGCCATCAGCAAAAACAAATCATGCATGTCTGGGCGGGATTGGGGATATTGACCATGAACTGGAAAGTATAAAAATATATTAAATTACTCATAATTACGTCTTCCATGGTTAATTATTATGTATAATTAAGTCAGTCGTAGCCTATATATATATAAGTTTTTCAGATTACAAATGAATAGGCGACTTCATGTCAACTTTTGTCTCTTTAAATTCTAAGCTAGCTGTTGGCATAAGATTCCAACTAAGTTTCCTCTTAAAGCTTTCAATATGCATTCCATTCCTCTCAAATTATGTGATATTTTAGATTCTTTCACACAAACCAGTAAATCTATATATATATATATATATATATGTATATTGAAATTGATCCCCATTAATGGTCTATTACAATCATCACAATAATATTCCAAATGAAGAACAAACTATTACAATTGAATATTATCAAACGACAACTAAATACCGACGTTGGCGATCTCATCGAAGTGCGCAACCCGAGCAGACGGGTGCAATACTTCGGCAGGTATAACGGCGTCTGAACCATAAACTAAGGCGTACGGGGTGTCGCCCGTTGCAGTTCGAGGAGTGGTCCGGTATGCCCAAAGCACGCCTGGGAGCTCGTCGGCCCAATTGCCCTGAGCGTCGGCCAAGGCGGTCTTAAGTCCGTGGAGAATCGTTCGGTTGGTGACTTCAACTTGGCCGTTTGCTTGGGGGTTCCCTACTGAGGTGAAACGCTGCTCGATTTTGAGGCTAGAGCACCATTCCTTCACCCGATGACTTTGGAACTGGGTTCCGTTGTCCGAGATGACGACCCTGGGAAGCCCGAAGCGGCAGATGATGTTTTTCCAGATGAAGATTTTGATAACCGAGTCGGTGATCTTCGCAACGGCCTCCGCTTCGGCCCACTTTGTGAAGTATTCGACGGCAACAATCACGAATTTCCTTTGCCCGGGGGCTTGAGGGAACGGCCCGAGGATGTCTATTCCCCATTGGTCGAATGGCCAAGATATCTCCACATTTATCATCGGAGCGGCAGGCTGGTGGACTAGGTTGGCGTGCAGTTGGCAAGCTCTGCATCTTCGGACGAAGTCAAAACAATCTCGCATGAGATTAGGCCAGAAAAACCCTGCCCGTGATACCTTTTTGGCCAAGGACCTTGGCCCAGTATGATTTCCGCAACACCCTTGGTGTATCTCTTCGATGACTTCCTTGGCCGGTTGCTTGCTCAAGCATCGTCGAGGAGGACCATCGAAGCTTTTCCTAAACAGACGCCCCTGCCCGTCGAGGGCGTATCGAGAGGCCTGCCGTCGGAGTCTTTTGGCTTCGATGGGTCCCTCGGGGAGAGTTCCATCCTTCAGGTAGGTGACTAATTCTGCTATCCAATCCTCGGGGGGTTCGATGGAGAGGACACACTGTTGGGTCCCGGACCCGGTCAAAGGTGTTGACGAGCTCAACATGGTTATGCTTCTCTCTTTGGTCCCCCTCATCGAACTCGCCAGTTTCGACAACTGATCTGCCCTCTCATTTTCTATCCGGGGAATTCGCTCGAGAGAGAACATAGCGAATCTTTCCTTCAACTTGTTGACCTCCTCAAGGTACTTCGTCATCGATGCTTCACGGGCGTCGTAATTGCCATTGACTTGCTCGGCCACCAACTGCGAATCGGTCAAGGCGACAAGCTCGTCCACGCCCTTGTCCAGGGCAATCCTCATCCCTGCGGCGAGAGCTTCATACTCGGCTTCGTTGTTGGAGACCGGAAATTCAAGGCGAATGGCGAAGTCGAGCTCATTGCCCAACTCATCCCGCAGGTAAACCCCGGCTCCCCCACCTGAATTCGTGGAGGATCTATCGACCATGAGGGTCCATGGTGTTTTTGGCTCCGTTTCCGCCCTCGGGGCCACTTCTGCTAAGAAGTCCGCCAGGACCTGGGCATGAATCGCTGTTCGTGGTTGGAACTTAATATCGAACTCGCCGAGCTCGACGGCCCACTTCCCGAGCCGGCCCGAGACATCGGGTTTGGCCAATACCTGCTTCAGAGGCTCACTGGTCAGGACCACGATGGTGTGGGCCTGAAAGTATTGCCTCAATTTCCGGGCGGAGTGGACCAAAGCGAGAGCGAGCTTCTCGATGGCCAGGTAGTTCCGTTCAGGGCCTTGGAGGAGCTTGCTTAGGTAATACACCGGGCGGTGTACCCGATCCTCCACGTGCACTAGGACCGAGCTGACCGCATTTGGGGATACCGCCAGGTAGGCATAAAGGGGCCTCCCCGGAACTGGTTTCGACAGCAGAGGGGGCTCGGTCAGGTATCTTTTTAATTCGAGGAGCGCGTGCTGGCATTCCTCCGTTCATTTCCAACCCGGCACCTTCCTTAGTGCTTTAAAGAATGGGAGGTTCCGGTCCGCTGAGCGGGATATGAACCGATTGAGGGCGATTATGCGCCCAACTAGCCTCTGTACTTTTTTCATTGAGCTACGCGGCTCGATGTCGAGGATGGCGCGAATCTTGGACGGGTTGGCATCGATCCCCCTATGGCTGACAATGTACCCGAGGAACTTACCTCCTCGGACTCCGAACGTGCACTTGTTCGGGTTGAGCTTTAGGCCGTATTTCCTCAGAATCTCAAATGTGCGAGCAAGGTGCCCGAGATGGTCGGACTCCCGCTCACTGCGGACTATCATGTCGTCAACGTATACTTCGACGGTGCTCCCGATCTCTTTCTTGAACATGAGATTCACGAGCCTCTGATACGTAGCTCCGGCGTTTTTTAGCCCGAAGGGCATCACGAGGAAGCAATACGTCCCCGACGAGATGACGAACGTCGTCCTCCCTCGATCCTCCTCGGCCATGTAGATCTGGTAGTAGCCTTGGAAAGCATCCATCATGCTCATCAACTCACACCCTGCCGTTGAGTCAACGAGCTGGTCTATCCGAAGAAGGGGGTAGTGGTCCTTGGGGCAGGCTTTGTTGAGATCGGTGAAGTCGTTGCACATCCGCCATCGGCCATCGCCCTTGGCAACGACGACCACGTTGCATAGCCATTCGGTGAACTGGACCTCCACAATGTAGCCTGCCTCGAGGAGCTTGTTGACCTCCTCCTCGATGATTCGGTTCCGAGCTTCACAAAATATCCTCTTTTTCTGCCTCACCAGCCTGAACGATGGGTCTGCGTTGAGGCAATGGACAATGACTTCGGGATCGATTCCCGGAAAGTCTGAGGCCTTCCAAGCAAAGACATCGGCATTTGTCCGGAGGAAGTCGACCAACATGACCTCGTGATGCGGCTCGAGGGTCAATCCTACCCAGGTGGTCTTGGATGGATCGCCCTCTACGAGCTGGATTGTCTTGAAATCTTCCGCTGGCGTCATTTTTTCTTCCTCTAGCCTCCTCCGCTTTGCCGGGTCGATTTCGGAGGACTCGGGGATGTCCATCCGCGAAGCGGCTGCTTCGACTAGTCGGGGTGCCGGAGTTTTCTTCCCTTCGACGGAGGCCGAGTAACACTTCCAGGCGTCCAGGATCCGGCATGTGACTTGCCCGACCTCCGCGGGCGTGGGGAACTTCATCTTTAAGTGATACGTGGACACCACCGCCCGAAACGCATTAAGAGCGGGTCGCCCGAGGATGATGTTGTAAGCGAACGGAGCGTCGACTATTAGATACTGGACCATCATAGTCTTCCTTCTCGGGGCCTCCCCCAACGAGGTGGGGAGTTGAATCATCCCGAGAGGGACCACCTCAGAACCCCCAAACCCGACGAGAGGGGTCTGCACGGGGGAGAGCGTGTATCCTCCTAAGTCCATCTTGGCGAAGGTGTTGGCGAAAATGATGTTGGCGGAACTCCCATTGTCGATCAGGGTCTTTGCCACGGAGTAGTTGGCTACGTCCAAATTAATGACCATCGGGTAATCCGGTGTGTCCTCGAGGCCTTCTGTCTTCGAGACGTGCGCAAGATCGCGGTTGGAGAATTCGAGTGACTCTGGCGATGGCGTCGCCGCTTCTGATATGGTGTTGACATGCAGCCTCTCGTGGTAGTAGCGCTCTTCGATACGGTATCGGGCCTGGTCGAGGCGCCTCTCCACCTGTCTTCTCCTACTTTTAGTATCTCCTCCACTAGGGCCTCCCGCTATGGTGTGGATCATCCCCCTGACAGGGAGGTTGTCCTGTGTGGCAGGCTGTTTGTCAGTTTGAGTCGAAAGCGTGTAGCCCCTTCGAGGAGAGCGAGATCTAGCCCTCCTCGGTGTACCTTGTTCATCGTCCGTGGGGGACGGGGAGTTGCGTCGACGGCTTCCGTCACTCTTGTGGCCCTGTCCTTGCTTTTTCACGTATTTTTGGATCTCCGGTAGGCCCATATCGATAAGGCGCTGTATTTCCTTCTTGAGGGCATAGCAGCTCTCGGTGTTGTGGTTACCCACTTGCTTGTGGAACGCACAATACTTATTCCCTCTCGGAGGGGCTCCATCCGCGTCCTGGATCTTCCTCGGCCTCCGAAAAACCGTCGGGTCGCTGGCGTTAATTGTGGCGAAGATCTCTTTCCTTGACATCACCAATGGGGTGAGATCATTGTCTCGTCGGCGTTCTTTCCTTTCCCCGACCTCTGGCCTCCTTTTAAACCTCATGTCCTCAACATTCATGTATTGTTGAGCGATGGACATGACTTTCTCCATGGTGGCGGGGCGCTTCCTGGCCAAATGGTCCGAGCATGCTTGGTTTCGGATGGCCCCCATGATTACGTCGAGGAGGAAGTCCATTTGGACGCTTTCGACCTTGAGCAGCTCGGTGTTGAATCGGTTAAAGAAGTCCCTCAGAGACTCACCCTCCTTTTGCCGAATCTTATGCAAATGGGATGGGGGCAGCTTCGCCAGGCTTTTCGTCTGGAAATGGTTGACGAACTTTATCGCCAAATCGGCGAAGCTTCTGACCGAACCTGGGGCTTGACGGACGTACCATTGCGAGGCTACTCCCTGAAAAGTCGTAACCAGCAACTTCGCGGCGAAGTCATCGTCGATCATGTGCACGCGCATGGCGTGTTTGAATTGTATTAGGTGTTCTTTGGGATCCGCTTCTCCATTGTATCGGGGCAAGTCGGTCGGGATTCGGACCCCTCTGGGTGCTCGGGATCATTGAAGGTCTGCGCTAAGTGGGTCTGCCTCGTCCGGCACAAAGTATCGCTGAGCCGATCCCTGTCCAGAGCGGTGAGATACCTCCTCGAGCTTCCGGTTAAGGTCTTCCATCCGATGCGAAAGTTCCCCAACATCATCACGGGATCTTTCTCCGCGGCGGACCTCACCGATCCTCCGCTGGATCTCTGTGGCCTGGTGGGAGATTTCCTCCAACCGTTCTCTGTGACTCCGTGCAGGATGACCTGAGGACGCCCCCACAGAGGATTCGTCAACTTCCTCCGCCGGTCGAGGAGGCGGGGGCCGTCTCTCTCTGCGGACCTCCCTTGTTGTGGGGATCCGTTCGCGTACCCGCGCATCATCCCGCTCGGCGTCGGTTGCCCGAACACCTCGCGGGGGGCGAATTTCCTCCCTCATCGGATGAGGGTCTTCAGCAGTGGCAGCCGGGGTGGGGACTGGGTTCATCCGCCTGATCTCGTGTAGGAGCGTATTGAACTGATCAGCCGTCAGAACGGCGAGGTTCTGCTCGGCGGGAGGCGTAGGTGCTGGCCCGATCGCTTGCGGGACAGCGTGAGGTGGGATGACGTGAGTTTCGAGAATAGGATGGGTGGTGGTTTGCGGGGCCCCTGACTCTGTTCCGGTCCTTCGTGTGTTTACCATTTCCTCACTTGCTCGAATAGAGCCCTCCTTCTAGCGCCAAAATGATGTGGTCGGATTTTGGCCTGCGGTACACGTCACTTCGATCTGGGAGTAAGTGTTCGAGTCCGATCAGGTGGATCCGAGTAGGAGTATCTGAATGCTGGTCGGGTTCTATTCTGCAAGAATGGAGCACACGTGAGACTAGCCGGAAGTGTCTCCGGCGAAGACCCTCCGACGCTCAAGTCAGAATTCGGGCAGGTGAATAGTAAGCAGTAATCAGCGTATTAGTAGATAAAAATTATCTTACCCAATGAATAGTATCGCCGTACTATTTATAATAATAAAAAATAGGTGGGCCGGACCAGAGTTAGGTTGGCCCAATCCCGTTGCTGGTGACGGGCGCTCATCATGACGCGCTGTGGGCGCGTGGAGTGCATTCCCTGCTCGAGGAGGGTGTCAGGGTATTGACTCCGAGGATGGAGTGTTGCCGACATCGATCATGTCATTTTATCGAGGAGAAGTGGTACCTCTGGCCGAACAAGGCCGTCAAGAAAAAGACCATGGGGCCTGATCGAGATAGGTCTGACACGTGGCAGCAGGAGGATGGCGGCATGTGCTGAATCGAATCCGTCGTGTGGGCTGAGGAGGCGCGCACATGGCCAAGGCAGGTTTGCCCACATCATATATATATATATATAAAGAGAGAGAGTGTGAGAGAAGGAGGAGGAGGAGGGGGGGGGGGGGTGTTAATCGGGGGTGGGTCGATTATTTCATGTAGTAGCATCCTCATGCTGCAGCTAGAATGAGCTCATGGATATAGGTGGGAAAGCTATAAAAGATATAATACAATTAAATCATAAAAATAAATTAGAAAGTAACGTATTTAGTTTCTTAATTAAATTTTTTGTAGAAGCATTAATTTAAGAGCTGGTTGGTTTAGTATATAGATGTCAAATTTATTGATTAATTAAAGATCTTTATATCTTTACATAAAATGGTAAACTCACCCTCAAGCTGGATGCGTACTCATCAAAGTCAGGCGGTACCCGGCACTCCGCTCTGAATGGGGATTCCACTACGTCTTCCATAGCTAATTATCACGTATAATTAAGTGAGTCGTAGCCTATACATATATATATATATATATATATATATATAAGTCTTTCACAGATTACAAATGAATAGGCGACTTCATGTCAACTTTTGTCTCTTTAAATTCTAAGCTAGCTGTTGGCATAAGATTCCAACTAAGTTTCCTCTTAAAGCTTTCAATATGTATTCCATTCCTCTCAAATTATGTGATATTTTAGATTTTTTCACACAAACCAGTAAATCTATATATATATATATATATTGAAATTGATCCCCATTAATGGTCTATTACAATCATCACATTAATATTCCAAATGAAGAACAAACTATTACAATTGAATATTATCAAATGATAACTAAATACAAACTACTGTGCAATAAAAAAAAAAACTAGTATTAAACTAAAAGAAATACCAACATTCACGGAAAATCGAACCATAACCTTAAAATTACGGGGCCTCCACTTTACTACTAAGGCAATGTCTCATCGGCGCCAATAAACCTATTTAATAGCCTTAATTTTGATTAATAGGACTAAAATAACCTTAAGCGTGCATTCATTTTTAAATCACATTTTAATAGACTTTGAGTTGAGAAAGGAAGAATTTAGGAAGTTTGAAAAGATATTTAATGACACAAATATTTAATGAGATGAAATGAGTAAGGGTAATTTTGAAAAAAATAATTAATGTCTCTTCAAACTTTTCAAAGTGACAAATATTTTGTGCCAAAAAAACACTCTCTAAAATGACAAATATTTTGAGATGAAGGGAGTATCTTTCAAGTTCCTAATGATACACGTCAACATTTGTCTCCTTATAACTCAATTTTTATGAATGGAATTTTGAGTGATTCAACTGCAAGTGATTTAATTAAATGTTTAAAAGTGAAATTTTATTACCAAATTGGTTTTCTTATAAATGATTTAATTAAATATTTAAAAGTAAAATTTCTTAACTGAGCATAAAATTTCAGTCATAAAAGCAAACGAGTCCTTAGCAGTACACTAATGGAAGATATATGGCCTACCAACAACAACTAGGATGTATGGACAAGTACGTGATACTATATATAGCTAGTGGTGCGTCATATACAATTTACTCTTTTTATTTTTTATTTTTTTTTATTTTTTTGGTATTTTTGTTCTAGTTGATTTGATTAAATTGTTACTAATTAATTTTGATCTTGATTACATTTGAAATTTTGATAAGTCCTATACATTAAAAATGATAATAGAAACTCTAATTTTGCATGTATTCCACGACACTAGTGTTGGTTGAATGGATTATATCTCTTTGCTCGATTGAAATTTGCATAAGCCGCATGCGTAATTAGTGGTTTTGAAATCTATACATCTTTACAATGAATTTAAGTAACGCAATGCTTTTTCCCAGTTTCAAACCAAAGAGTTACTCCATCCGTCCCCAATAGATGTCACTTTAGCAATATTTTTTTATCCTATAATATATGCCTTTCTCATATTTCAATAACATATATGTGATATATGATTCACATCGATCTCCTCTGAATATATGTATAAACCTTGTAAGTGGCATCCAGTTTTTTTTTTTTTTTTCTTTTTGTCCTCTATTGATTCTTAGTTTACTATTGGCATTAGGTTCTGATTAATCTTCCTCATGAAGCTTCCAATGCATATCTTTCGAATTTCAAATGAATGCAACTACATATGTAACTTTATGTCAACTTCTTGTCTTCTTATATTCCAAGCTAGATATTGGTATATGTGAGGTTCCCAAAAATTTTCCCCATGAAACTTTATACAAATGTGACATTGGAAAAGTATAATAAAGTAGCTCGAAGGTATTCTAGGACTATATTTTAATCGAAAAGAATAATTCATAAAAGATTATAGAGTAAGGATAAGAACACTTCTCTTCTCTACAAGTTTTAAGACTCAAAAATATGATTTACATTCTTCAAAATCTTCTAATTAAAAATGATTATGATAAATGGCCATCTATAGGCTAAAGAACCCCCTAGCATAGACACAATTTCAATGCAAAGTACTTATGTTGACCTTTCGTCTATTATGGGTTTAGATATTTCAAGATATTTGATAATTCAATGACTTACTATAGATTTATTCATGTCTTTATAAATCATACATTTTCTTATTTTTATGATCACATGCATAATGTTTGTTTAAGAAAGATTGCCTATTATGATACTTGTCTTGATTTGTGGCTATTTGATTATTTCATTATATAACTGATGAGTGTCTTCTAAATAGGTCAAACATTTTCCTCCCATGTTTATATTTGTGTTTTTTTAGGAAATGCTGACCTGGTATTATTTTCAGTAGCAATAATTCTGCATGAAATATTTGCCCAACGGCTCATTCATTTCTTTTACTAATACTAGTCGTCGTGTATGTCCTATATAAAGGAGAAAACACTAATATTATGAACACTTCAACTTAGAATCTTTAGTGTAAACTACATAGTGACTTAACTTGTTTGTTTGCTTGTTGTATCATTGTAAGGAACCTTACGAGGTGGAGAGTGAACACAAACAAAAGCATTTCTTGTAGCAAGTTGAGTTGTTAAGTGGTTGTTGGGTCATGGTAGTAGTCTGGTGCATGAAGTTAGCAGCTAGTTGGTGGGGGACATTTAAGCATACTATGACATTGAGGTCTGGACGAGCGGTCGCCGTGATACATACTGCTAGAACGAGTCACGTTAGCTTGCTTCGAAGGGTATTGGCTATTGCGCTGCCACTTTTTGGATTGAGAGTGCTTTTAGTTCACCCTTTTACTTTATTGTATTCATCCCGGTATTATTGTCACTACGTACTAGAAAACGGCAAAATAGCAATGGATTTTTAGCCACGGACAAAATCGGTTGCCAACAGCCACGAACCTAGCCACGGATATTGAAACATGAGCCATGGACCTCGCCACGGCAAAACTTTTTTCCATTTTGGCCACGGATAAAACCGCGGCTAGGAAATATTTAATTTTTTTAAAAAAAATTTATATATTAGCAACAGTTTTATCCGTGGCTAAATTTGAAAAAATAAATCCCTCTTGGCCATGGATTAAATCGTGGCTAGGAAATATTTAAAATTTATTTTTTTAAAAAATGTATATATTAGGCACGGTTTTATCCGTGGCTAATTTTGAAAAAAAAATTATTTTTTTTCCACTTTGGCCACAGATAAAACCGTGGCTAGAAAATGTTTAAATTTTTTTTAAAAAAATGTATATATTAGCCACGGTTTTATCCATGGCTAAATTTGAAAAAATAAAATTCCCTCTTGGCCACGGATAAAACCGTGGCTAGGAAATATTTAATTTTTTTTTAAAAATGTATATATTAGCCCCGGTTTTATCCGAGGCTAATTTTGAAAAAAATAAATTTTTTTCCACCTTGGCCACGGATAAAACCGTGGCTAATAAATATTTTTAAAAAAAATTAAATGTATATATTAGCCACGGGTTTATCCGTGGCTAAAATTGAGGGAAACAAAATTATTTTTTCTATCTTGGCCAAGGATAAAACCGTGGCTAGGAAATATTTTAATTATTTTATAAAGTATTGAATATTCTTTTTTAAATCGGCTTGCTTAGCCACGGATTTTTCCATGGCTAAGTCGCAAATTAATTTTTTTTATTTTATTTTAAATGGCTTAGTTATATCCCTTGATCAAACATTTCAGGACTTAAAAAGGTTTGAACCATTTCAAAATCATGTTATTTTTCATCATGATTATTATATTTTTGCATCTTATGAGTTAAATATTACAATTTGTTTAATGAAAATTCATTTTTCCCTTTCAGTGATATGTATGAATGACTTCGTAGTTCGGTAACAATGTATGCTAAGGACAATTAATTTGTCACAAATTATCAAAAAATCAACTTTATTAGGTATTTCAAGCATATTGATTAGTTTTCAAGATGTATTACTTCAATCGTACAGTCACGTCTAAGCTAATTAACGAAAACGCCCGATTCGGATAAAGTCAATTGATAATTTTGACTTTTGGCCACGAAAAATCCGTGGCTAGAAATTAATTTTTTTTTTTTAAAAAAGGAGTCCTTAGCCACGGACTAAGTATTAAAAAAAAATTTAAATCGGGTTGCTTAGCCACGGATTTTTTCGTGGCTAAGTCGCAAATTTTAAATTTTTTTATATTTTAAATGGCTCACTTATATGCCTCGATCCGACATTTCGGGACTTAATTAAATCAAAGGAAATATCCAATGACTTCATTTAAATTGGGAAAATGTCCAATTTATTCAATTAGATTGAAAATAATGTCCAAATATTTTAAATTGAGTTGGGAAAATGTCCATTTCTTCAATTGAATTGGGGAAATCCAATTACCAATCCTTTCAACTAAATTTGGGGTAAATATCCAACTTTTTCAAATTAATTGGGCTTTCAAGTTGTTCAATTAAATTTGAGAAAATGCTCGCTTTCTTCAATTTCATTGTTGAAAATTTCTAATTTATTCAATTAAATTGGGATAAGTGTCCTATTTGTTCTATTAAATTTAGGATATGTCTCTTCACTTGATTGAGGCAAATGTCTGATTTGTTCTATTGCACCAAAAAAAATTATAGGAAATATCAAATTTCTTCAATTGAATCGGCAAAAAAATGACTAATTTCTTAAA
This sequence comes from Petrea volubilis, assembly GCA_026212405.1. NCBI lineage: Eukaryota > Viridiplantae > Streptophyta > Magnoliopsida > Lamiales > Verbenaceae > Petrea > Petrea volubilis. The sequence continues at coordinate 4,871,344 of CM047884.1, forward strand.
TTGAGAATGGGTAAATGTCTAATTTCTTCAATTAAGTTGGAAGAAATGTCCAACTTGTTTAAGGACATTATCTATATTTCAAGAAAAAAGTTCTTGACAATGCAATTTCAATACTACATATTTCTAAATAAATTTGTTAATTAGGCAATTTGTACTGCACTTCAATTGACCTCTAACATGTGGTAAGCATACCCATATGCTCAAATGAAGTAGCAAGATCTAAACATACAATATACATGTTCATTGTAATATTTCATTTGGCATGCAGTACCCTTGTGCTCAAATGAAGTACCTTGATATGAATATACAACACACCTATGTCCACATGAAGTATTATAATAAAGACTAGCAATTGCATGCGGTACCTTTGTGCCTTTGTGCTCAAATGAAGTACCACGATCTAAATATACAATTTACATAAGTCCACATGAAGTATTATAAAAATATCTACTGATTATCATCTAATCAAACAAAAACAAAACATGGTCAATCGATCCAAAGATGGTTCTTAAATTTATGCACTAGATTGGTTATAGCCTTTGGAAACGCTCCTCCGAACAATCCTTTCTTAACATTAGGCTAAATATGTAACGCGTTATAAATAACCCCTAATTAATACACACGATAGAATTTAATCAGTTAACAACGTTAGAAATTAGAAGGACCCAATCCCAACCATGAACCTATAACGCGCAATCGTTTAAGCTAGATTGTATGTTTTCCATAGCACAATTCAAAAGCTCCTAACTATTTAAATGATGCTATTTTTCACTTGTTTTGGTGCAATTAAACAATTCCAGATTTAATCTTACCAACTGAATAAATGCTATTTTATGAATTGAACAACAGGCCTAGATTGAACAAATAATAATAAAGGATGAGATTTTCCTGAAAGAGCACAGAAAAATATACAAATAATTCATAAAAATAAAGAAACAAACAAACTAATTAGATCTCAAAATCTATGCTTAAACGTTGGCTTGAATTAACCACTGACTAAAGAAAGAAATTTACCGACGTATGGCCATAATAACAATAAAAATATAAAAGCTAAACATTAAAAGCTAAAACTAAAACTAGAATAAAAGATGTCTAGATAATTATCTACAATCATGTATATATAGGGCTCAAACCCTAGGTATAATTCCTAATAGGGCTAGGAATCGTAGGCAAGTCACAAGTTTGTTTCCAAGTTAAACCGTTGTCATATCGAGATTCTTCTTTTGCATTCCCGCATAGGAATTTCAGCCTATAAGGTGTGATCACGCCTTGTGTGACGAACGTAATTATTTTCATGTTTAGCTTTCCATCTTCCTTGTACAACATTCCTCTGCACTTTTGACCACCTTTAGGCACGTCTTTAGTTCCTTTTCATCAATTTTCACCTATGACAAGTAAGAATTAACTTTTGTAAAATTTTAACCAATTTAAAATCAAAAGTTAATCAAAATAAGCATAATTGTGGCCTAAACTATGTAAAAATAACATACTATCATTAGCCATGGATTTTCACCACAAAACAAAAATAAATCTATAGCTAATCCATGGCTAAACATTATAGATTTAGTTACAGACATAAAATCTGCCACAAACATTTTAGCTACGGATTAGCAACAGATTTTCCGTGGCTAATTCGTGGCGTTCTTAGCGCAAAAATTCACACCTTGTTTTTCAAGTTTTGCTACTAAAATAGCTATGGTAATTCACTATTGTTCTATTTTTTTTTATAATGGGAAAATTTTGGCTAAAAGATTGGCTATGCCAATTCCGTAGCTATAATAAATATATATATATTTTTTAATTTTAAATGTGGCAACCAAAATAGCTACAGAAATTCTGTATAAAATTTAGCTACGGAAAATCTATATCTGAGGCACATTGTACAAAAATTTAGTCACGGATTCTTTGTGGCTAATCTGTAGCTATATTGTTAAAAAACAATTTTGCCTGATTTAATATTTTCTCTGAATCCAAAAGTGTTAATTTGTTTGTTTTGTTAATGTACTGCATGTAACGAATAATAACTCTTATTCAATTTACTCATATTACTCCAATATATTTTTAAATTTTATTGTACCACTAATACGATTATTGATATCTTAGTGGTATGTTTTAAATTTGTAGTGAATATTAGTGTGTATTATTGATGTGTTAGCGTCATACATGTATTAGTAAATATTAGGGAATCTTTGTGAATTATTGTTGTATTAGCGGTTTCTTTTAAATTTGTAGTGAATATTAGTGAATTATTAATATACTAGTGGTGTGTGTGTGTGTGTATATATATATATTAGTGTTGGAAAATTAGTTGATATTGATATACGCTCAATGCATTGCTTCAGAGTCCAGAGATTGGCCCAGGGAGGTTTCGTACCTTCACCAAACCCAAACTAACCACAACAACCATGCCATCTATCTGTCGGTTCACCGTGTGTGCAGCCTACCCCTAGCCGGCAGAGTGGGTTGTCATCTGGCCCCATTAGCAGGACGATGATCCGCTTCCAGGCAAACTCCAAAACACCATCTTTGGAATCAGGATGACGATGATGAGAATGACAGTAATGGTGGTGATGATTGTTAGACATTGACTTATGTTGTGTTGTTATTATAACTTTAAGGGATAATTACACTGGAGTACCCTCAGATTTGTCCAAATTACAAATAAAACCACCTATTTTGGAAAATTTTCCTAAATAACCCTGAGATATGCAAATGTTATACATATTTAACCCTTCGTCTATTGCTGTTAGGGTTTTTAACGGAAACTGTTAAATTTTAACACATTTTACCTATTTTACCCTTTTGTCAAGTTTGACCAAATTTTATAAATTTTCCAAGTTTGATTTGTAATATTTTGAAATGTATGAGGTTTGTTTTGTATTTTATATTAACTTAACAAACAAAATCGCTAATAACCAATCCAAAAAAAAAATAAAAATATTAGAATCCGCATTGAAAAATTGGAATTTTTTAAAAAACTAAATCAGTGTCAATTAATTTTCGTAATACGCCACATATATGATACCTTAAATTTCATTCTCGATAAAAAAATATTAAACTACTAAAAACATATTTTTCGATGAAAAAACATTATTCATCACAAATGATTTGAGGGAATTTTATCTGTATCAAATCCATATTAGTATTGTAATTTAGTGTGCATACATTAGGGTTATCTAGGTAATTTTTGAAATTTGGGGGTTAAATCTGTGATTTTGTCATACCTTAAGGTAGTTTAATGTAATTTACCCTTTTTCAATAGTAAAAGATTTGAGGGCATTTTTGTCCTTTTACATCTCTGTTAACATTACAATTTAATATGCAAACCTTAGGGATATTTAGGTAATTTTCCAAAAAAGAGGGTTGTATTTGTAATTTAGACAAATCTCAAGGTAATTATGCCTAACTTTAACTAACTTTATTTTGGATTGTTTGGCATTAAATGATTTGTATATGTTGTTTTTTGGAGGTTTAGGGTATTAAACACTAGATCGTGTTGTAATTTGTTCAGAGTAGTTTGGTTTTATGTTGAATGTTTTAGTGGTGGTGAATATGGGTTGTGTGTATAAAATAAATATAGACTGCCAGGAAATAAGCAATTCAGCTACGGATTAACCACGGTTAATTCATGACTAATAAAATTTTCTACGAACAAGTTGCTACTGAATTTCTGTAGCTATTTAGCAATCGGACGTTACATAACTAATAGCCACAAGAAGTCCGTAACTACTGGCTACGAAAAATCTGTAGCTACATCTATATGTATAGTTTTAAAAATAAAGTATAGAAAATCCGTAGCAGTTACTGTAGCTATTCAGTGGCTATGCGTCTGTGGCTAATCTCCGTAGCTAAGGATTAGGCATGCCACTTTCAGCCACGGACCAAATCTGTGGCTAATTTTTTTGCCACGGATGTTTTTAGCAAAAATCGTGGCTAATTTTTTTTTTCTTTTTTGGCAGTGATAATAGTGTTTTACACCCTAAAAACTTCAATCCTATAAGGTGAACAAGATGACACCAATCACCCAAGAAAAATGAATATAATTTTTTTTATAGGTTCAACCTTATAATATGGATTTCGACTCCAATACCTACTTGAGAAAAAACTAGAGATCACCTCATCAGGATTTACCTCATCAATGATTGTTCAACCAAATAAACTCTACTCATCTTGGACGAATAGCCAAAATCTCAATTTGTTGCCAAGTGGCGGCGTGAGGGTCATATTGCTCGAAGAACCGTATGTAGGAGAGCGGTAGTATAGTTGCCCGAAGGATTCCTTCATCGCATTATACATGTGCAATATTGTGCATTTCAAGTAAAAAGTTTGGCATATAAGTGTAGAATGAAATCTATCGTCAAGATACTCTGTTACCCAAAACTTGGTCCTCGCATTGATCGAGACATGGGCTCCACACAAAACACATCAAATATATGAATGATAAACAAAATATACAAAAATCAAGAGAATAAAAATTTTAGAAAAAATTAACCAAAAAATCAAAACTAAAGAGAAAATCACTTCAATATGTGAATCATAAAAAAATAAACAAAAAATAAAGCGAAAATAAATAGATCACAAAATCAACTTAAAAAAATAAAAATAAACAAAAAATCATTTAGATAATTATAGCTAGGAAGCAAGAAGGGCTTGATGGTGGCGGGAGAATATGTGAGATAATATAAGAAAAAAATATTTTTTCTTGTGGAAATGAGGCAAGACACAGAGAAACAGGAGAATAGAAATCCCAACAACATGAGATGGTGATGACGAGAAGGAGCAAGTAAGATGCAATTCGTGGGAAAGAGAGGGAGTAGAAGTGGGTTTGGCAGGATTTACCTTTTCTCTTAAGGATATTTTTATCTTTTTAAGACTAGATGGTACACTTCAAATTGAAATTGAAATTAGAGAGTTCAAATTAACATTACCTACCATTGAGAATAAATTCAAAGTCATAAGTTTTGTTTGGTACTTTTCCTTAAATTTCTATGTGAATATCCTATAATCTAAATAATCGTATTGAATCTGCTCAAATAGACTTCTGACATGTGAACTAAAACTTTATAGATGGAACATGTATGCATTTACAGTGTGTTTGTCAGATGAAAGGAAATGTAGATTAAAGAAAATAAGAGGAAAGAAAATTGGTAGATTTTAATTTTTCACATATTTGTTTGGATTTAAAAAATTCAATGGAAAGAAAAAGAAGAAAAATTAGCTACATTTTTTTCATTTCATTGTTAGTCCAATTTTGAGTAAAAAAACCAAATTAGTGGGCACCATGCATATTTTTTTTCCTTCCTTCCACTTTTTCCTTTCACTCATGTTCAAACAAAGAAAAATAGTGTTTTTCCTTTCATTCTCTTCCAATTTTCTTCCTCCCATTTTCTAGCCAGTCAAACTAACCATTTAGTTATTCGGTAATGCATTCTATAAGGCTAGTCAATATGTCAAGCCATACGCTACCTCTAAATAAATGGTGTATTTGAAGGCCACTTGTGTGGATGGTCAATTATTATTATTATTATTATTATCTTTTTATAAAGTATTAGCACCCTCTAATAATTATTTGGTATCTTTGGTCTGGCTTTTTTTTCGCCTCTTTCGTCTCTCCTGTTTTCTCTCACCTTTATCTCTCCTCTTTTTAACTTGATAATTAATTTCTCTTTATTTTCTTCTCTCATATCTTTAGCTTCAATATTTAAGTGATTTTATCTTTTCATTTATTTTTAATAATAAAACTCAATTTAATTTTTAGTCATTTTTTTTTTGCTTTTCATAATATATAAATTTAATTTTCATTAATTTTTAATTTTTCTTAATAAATAAAAATATAAATTTATCAAATATGCGATCAAATTATATTTTATTTGTATTTTACATAAGCATAGAGTGTGCCACATCCGTTATTTTATTTATGCATTTGATGCCTGGTTTTCTAACATGGTCTAGTTTTCTATAGGACTTAGTATGCCAGAACTTTGTGCAAGCCCAACAAAAAAGTTGAAATTAATATGAAAAAATAATATTGATGACAAAAATAAACTAGCAATACAATTGTTCCTAAGGATATCCATTGAACTGATGACAATAACTTTTTTTTTTTTGGTGTTATTTATAAAACCTATTTAGCAACAATAGTTTTTATTTGTCCCAATATGTCCGGACAACGAAAAGTCTAATATTTTAATTGTCATAAATTCAATTGTTACTAAGGGTATCCCTTAATTAATGGCATTCTTTTTTTTTTTTGTTATTAATGAAATTTATTTAGTAGCAATCATTTTTATTTGTTGCAATATGTTTAGACAACGAAAAGACTACTATTTAAATTATCGCAATAACAATTAATGAGACTTCTGTAGTGGCAACTTATTATAATTTTTTTTTTAATGAAAGCTTTATATTATAATCAATCAAATATATCAATACTTTCAAATAAAGAATGAACTAGCACAATTTGTGATCATAAAGTACCAAACATATCAAACTATTGCGCAGAAGAAATAAACTCGTATATAACTAGAACAATATTCATATTTACGAAATTCAAACCCACGACCTAAAGGTTGTTGGACCTCCACCTTACCAGCAAGGCAAGGCAAGGCCTCATTAGCTACAAATTAGTATAAAAGTTGTCACTATTATTTTGTGGCATGTTTTAACTTGTCAATAAATTGTTAGCATTATAATAGTGTCATGAATTGTCAAAACAAAATTTTTGTCACCTTGTGACATGCATGATTTTTGTGACAAAACAAAATTTTTCGTCACCAAATTCATATAATTTAATTGGTGACAATTTTCACATGTTTTTTACTTAATACAATGTCATTGTGTTTTATTTTTTTCTTGTATCGGATGGGTGATTAGTTGGGAGAGCAGATTTTATTTGACCATTTTACAAGCAAAATGATTTACTTGTGCAGAAAAGGTCGTTAGAGTAGCCCATTATCCTACATTCGCTTATTAACACGAAAATATCTGCATTAGAAAATTGACAAGCAGTATCTAATCACGGCAATATATTTGAACTAAAATGAGAATCCTAAAACCCATTTTTTTTTCTTCTTTGATAATCGAGTTTTCGAAATCTATCTATAATAATTAATCAAACATCAGTCATCATCAAATAACAATAAAATATAATTTACTATACAATACAAAAAATTAGTATCAAATTAGGATAAAGTATGCATTTATGGGATACCAAACCCCAAAATAAGATATAAATATACAATTATAACAGGCAAGAGCATAACATTATTGTCATTACATTAAGATTAAATAACAGTAGCATATCCCCACAGTGTTATTAATTAAAGCAAACTTCGAGGGTCAATAGCTCAGGAAAGTTGTCACTTGTCAGATAGCTTGAAGTTCTATTAAGGAACCTGAAACTATAGATATTGCAAAAATACAATTTTAGGACAGTAACTTACATGGTTTGAGCTTTTTAGGACATTAATTTTACTCGTTTCAATTTTAGGACAGTAATTTGATAATTTTTGACACATTTAGGACAAATTGCATCGTAATTCGCAATTTTGCCGGAAATTGACGATCGGCGGTTGAAAAATTGGGAAAGTTGGACACATAATATATGACGTGTCGCTTATTTAGCATTTTTGCTTGAGTTGGCAATCCAAATAGGATGAAATTACTTATTTGGCATTATTGTGTATAAATAAAATACAAATATATATATATATATATAAATACATATATATACACACACACACAATACATATATACATATTACATATATAAATCTGATATATATACACACAAATCGCCGTCGCCGTTGCTGCCGCCACCGCCACCGGCGGCCAAACCCGCCGAGAGAGAGAACCAGAGAGAGAGAGAGAGAGAGAGAGAGGGCTGGGGTTGGGGCAGGCTGGGGAGGGGGCGACGGCGGGGCTGGGGCTGGGGAGGGTTGGGGAGGGGGCGGCGGGGCTAGGGAGGGCTGGACTGGGGTTGCGGAGGGCTGGGAAGGGGGCGGCGGGGCTGGGGAGGGGGCGGGCGGCGGGGCTGGGGAGGGCTGGGGAGAGGGCGGCGGGGCTGTGGAGGGCTGGACTGGGGTTGGGGAGGGCTGGGAAGGGGGCGGCGGGGCTGGGGAGGGGGCGGCGGCGGGGCTGGGGAGGGCTGGGGAGAGGGCGGCGGGGCTGTGGAGGGCTGGACTGGGGTTGGGGAGGGCTGGGAAGGGGGCAGCGGGGCTGGGCTGGGGCTGGGGGCTGCGGAGGGCTGGGCGGGGCTGGGGCGGCAGCGGGCTGAACAGGTGGAGGAAGGGGAAGGGGAAGGGGAAGGGGAAGGGGTGGGGTTGGGGGGCGGGTGGTGGGGGTGGGGGGAGGGGTTGAATTTAATTTTTTTTTTACATTAAAAAATAACTAAATAAATAAATAAATTTATAATAGTAAATCAAATTTTGAAAAAAAATATAAACATTGCCACCTAAGCTTTGTTTTTAAAATTTATTTTACATTAAATCAAAATATTTCCACCTCATCTTGCCAACAATGCATTAAAATGACATGTGTATTTTCCGGCCATTTGTCCTAAATGTGTCAAAAATTGTCAAATTATTGTCCTAAAATTGAAACGAGTAAAATTAATGTCCTAAAAAGCTCAAACCGTGTAAGTTACTGTCCTAAAATTGTATTTTTGCCGATATTCCCTCTAAAGATTGCATATAATACTTTAGGACTTTTGGTCATTATAAGATAAGGCAGCCTCCTCCTGAATCTCTATAACCAAAAAACAAAAAATGAAATTAAAAAATTGTAACAATTAAAGAATTAAATATAAAACATTCGCGCATGCTTATTTTTGATTAACATAGTAATTTATAATGGCTAATTATCATCACTAAAAATACCATTGTTAATTGTTCGCGCATGCTTATTTTTGATTAACATAGTAGGGAATTTGAATTTCCAAAAACACTGATCTTCATTCGAAAGACGACCAGGTGTCGAAGCTTTTCGGAACGTGACATATATATATCCTTGAATAATTCGTCTGTTTGTGGGATAACTCTCATTTACTTCATCAAATTAGAATCGGTGACAAAATAATTAAAGAGCATATTATCATAAATGTCATCATGAAATTCTAGATCATTTTACATTACTATAAAATTAGTTGAAAATTTATGGCTGATGGAGTACTAAGAATTGCTTAAACAAGTCCCAATAAAATTTTGAGTAAGTATGAGAAGGAATTACTAGACTTTATAAACTATTAAAATATTGATCTTAATGTCAATTATATTTATGTTACTTATTTTACTTTATTTTTTAAAAAATTATTATATGTTTCACTAATTTATAATTTATTTTTTCTGCCTTCAACATTAATTATATTATTTCAATATCTTAATTTTTTTGAATTATTGTAAAGCTACAACAACATTGTTAAGTTGCTATTGATAAAAAAATTATTTTAAACTCTTTCTTAATTATATTATAATTTTTCAAGTTTAATCCCATTGTTTACTTTAGTAAAAAATGAATTATATTGTATTTATTTTTAAATGCAATAATAACTGATTTTTAAAAAAAATATAGTTGGTGCTAAAGAAAAAAAATAAAAGTGAAGCTTAAAAAGAAATAATATCTAAGTCTAAAGAATAAGAACAAAAACCACTAGGGAAGAATTATTTCTTCTTTTTTTTTTTTATTCAGGTTGGGTCGGGTTGAATTGGGTTTTTGGTGACCTAAGTTTCATTTTCGTGCTATTCAAGTTGACCTAGACCCAATTCAACCCGATTTTTATTTTTCGGGTTGATTTTCCAGTCCAATCTGTTTTGACCTGAATCTGAAAACTCCAAATCAAAACTTGATATTTTTTTGGGTAGTTGAGTCACGTTTGGATTTTTTTGGCTATGAAACTTAGAGGGGGTGGTTTGAGTACTTATATGAATTTACATTTAAACACTTTATCTAAAATATTTAAGTATTTAAATTTCATATAAATGCATATGTATCATGAAAAGTATATAATATATATTAAAATTAAATAGTCATAGATTTATACTTGATAAATATTCAAAATTATATAGTTACATATTTGATAGTTATAACATATCAAATAACTTTATAAATATACTGAAATATTTAACTTTTATATAAATAAGATTTGTATAACATATCTAATAACAACCGGCGATGTTCTTTTAATCATAAAATTCCTCAAGATGTAATTTGTCATATTGAAACAAAAAGCAGTACCTTCAAGTGGGTCTTTTAATCATAAAATTCCTCAAGATGCAATTAAACACTTAAACTAATGATGTCTGTTAGATATCTCTATAAGATTATCATGCAATTTAAAATAGCATAAAAGCTATTTTTAAATTTAAATATATTAGATAAATTTTATTAATTCAAATGTATTTTTTTAGTGCACATCATTATTCAAATATTTAAACATACGTATTATTTTCTATTTATCTAGTATAATTTTTTTTAAATGTATTTCGATACTAACTTTCAATATTTAAGTCTACTAATAAACTAACTAATATTAAATTATGACATATAATTTTATATAATTAGCAAAACGACCACTATAAGCTTCATTTATTAATTACAAACATAATTCAAGTGGATCCAGATGGAATTAAACCTTTAAACTACTGATGTCTATTATCTGTATAGAATGATGATGCAATTAATTAATGTCTTACTTCTTAATCTATTAAAATTTAAAATAAATTAAAGAAGACTTCAATCAATCTCTCTCTCTCACCTTTTAGGCCCCCGCAGATTCTCTCCGGCACTGGGCATCGTCAGAGTTACAGGTGTAGTTTCAATATCTAACTCGCAGATGTCACACTTCACTGTGGACCACTTAATTGCACACTCTTCATGTATCAGAGTAAGTCCGCATCCGCATGTTATCTTCAAAATATTTTGATCCTCTCGTAACATATGAAAGCAGATTGCACAAACTGCTTCTGCTTTAGGAATCTTCTCAACTTGTTTTCCTAACATAAATATACGTATATATGTCACTAAATCGAAATTGTATTTTGTGACACTATCTAAAGTGTTATGTATTTCAGTGTCACAATCGGCAATTTTGATACTTTATAGTATCACAAAAGATACATTATAGTTATAATTCGGTATGCTTATAATTGAGGCACGTTCTATGAGGTGTTGTAATAGGTGGACAAATATGACACTTTTAAATAGTGTCACAGAAGTGTGCCAAATTAGATCATTTTTTAATAATGGTACTTATAAATAATATGTATAAAATATCCCGACTTTTCTACGAATCCCGTTATATGATATACACTCCTCTACAAATTGAAATGTTCAACTTCGAACAAATTAGGTTCCACCACCAAAAATAAATAAAGAAATAAACAATTGGCGACTACATAATAAGTAATAATGTACAAGTTATTTCTAATTATGTATATTTAGTGATAATAAATTTTATACTGTCATTAAAAAAAATGTATACCTATTATAATTAGTGGTAGCAATTCGATGGGTTGGGTTAAAGTTGAGTTGAAGATAGGTTGGAGATGTGTTTGATGTATTTTAATGAGTTTATTGTATGATTATTGTCTATTTAATCAATACCTAAAAAGGAAATTAAAAAATTAAAACTATCAGTTCCTATACCTTTTAGATGATTTTAGAATACTAAGATAAATTGTAATCAAATGAAAAAATATATAGTTATTTGTTCATGGGTTAACCTATTTAGGATCCTACATCAACCATTACCAATTCATCTAAAACTCAATATCAACATCAACCATATATATACAATTCAAGCCAATCCAGTTTAAAATATGTTGGATCCAACTCATGATTTTGGATTAGACCCATAGTTCCTAACTTATTTTACCACCTCTAATTATAATAGCCCCTTTGAAATTTTCATTTACCGAAGTAGCATCCAGAAAAGCTCATGGCAGGTGGATCATAAACAGTAAATTCTAGTTCACTAACGTCTTAGTTTAATTCTGTACATAATACATAATTAACTCGCCATCAGCACAAACAAATCATGCATGTCTGTGCGGGATTGGGGATATTGACCATGAACTAGAAAGTACAAAAATATATTAAATTACTCATAATTACCTGCAAACACCCCTTGATTCGCCTTGACGCTGACTGTAACAAATTCACTTGCCTAAAAGTATACATGTGATATACCAAGTCGTGAGTACATATATATATATATATATCGAGAGAGAGAGAGAGAGAGAGAGAAGTGAGAGGCGGAGGAGGGGGAGGGGGGGAGTGTTAAGCGGGGGTGGGTCAATTATTTCATGTAGTAGCATCCTCATGCTGCAGCTAGAATGAGCTCATGGATATAGGAGGCCAAGCTATAAAAGATATAATACAATTAAATCATAAAAATAAAGTAGAAAGTAACGTATTTAGTTTCTTAATTAAATTTTTTGTAGAAGCATTAATTTAAGAGCTGGTTGGTTTAGTATTGATTAATTAAAGATCTTTTCATCTTTACATAAAATGGTAAACTCACCCTCAAGCTGGATGCGTACTCATCAAAGTCAGGTGGTACCCGGCACTCCACTACGTCTGCCATAGCTAATTATCACGTATAATTAAGTGAGTCGTAGCCAATATATATATATATATATATAAGTCTTTCACAGATTACAAATGAATAGGCGACTTCATGTCAACTTTTGTCTCTTTAATTTCTAAGCTAGCTGTTGGCATAAGATTCCAACTAAGTTTCCTCTTAAAGCTTTCAATATGTATTCCATTCCTCTCGAATTATGTGATATTTTAGATTTTTTCACACAAACCAGTAAATCTATATATATATATATATATATTGAAATTGATCCCCATTAATAGTATATTACAATCATCACATTAATATTCCAAATGAAAAACAAACTATTACAATTGAATATTATCAAATGACAACTAAATACAAACTACTGTGCAATAAAAAAAACTAGTATTAAACTAAAAGAAATACCAACATTCCCGGAAAATCGAACCCATAACCTTAAAATTACGGGGCCTCCACTTTACTACTAAAGCAATGTCTCATCGGCGCCAATAAACCTATTTAATAGCCTTAATTTTGATTAATAGGACTAAAATAACCTTAAGCGTGCATTCATTTTTAAATCACATTTTAATAGACTTTGAGTTGGGAAAGGAAGAATTTAGGAAGCTTGAAAAGATATTTAATGACACAAATATTTAATGAGATGAAATGAGTAAGGGTAATTTTGAAAAAAATAATTAATGACTCTTTAAACTTTTCAAAGTGACAAATGTTTTGTGCCAAAAAAACACTCTCTAAAATGACAAATATTTTGAGATGAAGGGAGTATCTTTCAAGTTCCTAATGATAAAATTTTACTTTTAAATATTTAAAGCTCCACGTCAACATTTGTCTCCTTATAACTCAATTTTTATGATTGGAATTTTGAGTGATTCAACTGCAAGTGATTTAATTAAATGTTTAAAAGTGAAATTTTATTACCAAATTGGTTTTCTTATAAATGATTTAATTAAATATTTAAAAGTAAAATTTCTTAACTGAGCATAAAATTTCATCCATAAAAGCAAAGGAGTCCTTAGTAGTACACTAATGGAAGATATATGGCCTACCAACAACAACTAGGATGTATGGACAAGTACGTGATACTATATATAGCTAGTGGTGCGTCATATACAATTTACTCTTTTTATTTTTTATTTTTTTGGTATTTTAGTTCTAGTTGATTTGATAAAATTGTTACTAATTAATTTTGATCTTGATTACATTTGAAATTTTGATAAGTCCTATACATTAAAAATGATCATAGAAACTCTAATTTTGCATGTATTCCACGACACTAGTGTTGGTTTAATGGATTATATCTCTTTGCTCGATTGAAATTTGCATAAGCCGGACACGTAATTAGTGGTTTTGAAATTTGTACATCTTTACAATGAATTTAAGTAACGCAATGCTTTTTTCTAGTTTCAAACCAAAGAGTTACTCTATCTGTCCCCAATAGATGTCACTTTAGCAACATTTTTTTATCCTATAATATATGCCTTTCTCATATTTCAATAATATATATGTGATATATGATTCACATCTCCTCTGAATATATGTATAAACCTTGTAAGTGGCATCCAGCTTTTTTTTTTTTTTTCTTTTTGTCCTCTATTGATTCTTAGTTTACTATTGGCATTAGGTTCTGATTAATCTTCCTCATGAAGCTTCCAATGCATATCTTTCGAATTTCAAATGGATGCAACTACATATGCAACATTATGTCACCTTCTTGTCTTCTTATGTTCCAAGCTAGATATTGGCATATATGAGGTTCCCAATAATTTTCCCCATGAAACTTTATTCAAATGTGACATTGGAAAAGTATAATAAAGTAGCTCGAAGGTATTCTAGGACTATACTTTAATCGAAAAGAATATTTCATAAAAGATTATAGAGTAAGGATAAGAATACTTCTCTTCTCTACAAGTTTTAAGACTCAAAAATATGAATTACATTCTTCAAAATATTCTAATGAAAAATGATTATGATAAATGGCCATCTATAGGCTAAAGAACCCCCTAGCATAGACACAATTTCAATGCAAAGTACTTATGTTGACCTTTCGTCTATTATGGGTTTAGATATTTCAAGATATTTGATAATTCAATGACTTACTATAGATTTATTCTTGTCTTTATAAATCATACATTTTCTTATTTTTATGATCACATGCATAATGTTTGTTTGAGAAAGATTGCCTATTATGATACTTGTTTTGATTTGTGGCTATTTGATTATTTCATTATATAACTGATGAGTGTCTTCTAAATAGGTCAAACACTTTCCTCCCATGTTTATATTTGTGTTTTTTTAGGAAATGCTGACCTGGTACTATTTTTGGTAGCAATAATTCTGCATGAAATATTTCACCAACGGCTCATTCATTTCTTTTACTAATACTCGTTGTCGTGTATGTCCTATATAAAGGAGAAAATGCATTTCATTCGATACAACACTAATATTATGAACACTTCAAGTTAGAAACTTTAGTGTAAACTACATAGTGATTTAACTTGTTTGTTTGCTTGTTGTATCACTGTAAGGAACCTTACGAGGTGGAGAGTGAACACAAACAAAATCATTTCTTATAGCAAGTTGAGTTGTTAAGTGGTTGGATCATGGTAGTAGTCTGATGCATGAAGTTACCAGCTAGTTGGTGGGGGACATTTAAGCATACTATGACATTGAGGTTCAGACGGGCAGTCGGCGCGATACATACTACTAGAACGGGTCACGTTAGCTTGCTTAGAAGGGTATTGGCTATTGCGCTGCCACTTTTTGGATTGAGAGTGCTTTTAGTTCACTCTTTTACTTTATTGAATTTATCCTGGTATTATTGTCACTATGTGCTAGAAAACGGCGAAATAGCAATGGATTTTTAGCCACGGACAAAATCGGTTGCCAACAGCCATAGACCTAGCCACGGATATTGGAACATTAGTCATGGACCTAGCCACGGCAAATTTTTTTTCTGTTTTGGCCACGGATAAAACCGCGGCTAGGAAATATTTAATTCTTTTAAAAAAAATTGTATTTATTAGCAACAGTTTTATCCGTGGCTAAATTTGAAAAAAAAAATCCCTCTTGGCCATGGATAAAACCGTGGCTAGGAAATATTTAAATTTTTTTTTAAAAAAGATGTATATATATTATGCACTGTTTTATCCGTGGCTAACTTTGAAAAAAAATAATTTTTTTCTCCACCTTGGCCACATATAAAACCGTGGCTAGAAAATATTTAAATTTTTTTTAAAAAAAAATTATATATTAGCCACGGTTTTATCCGTGGCTAAATTTGAAAAAAACATTCCCTCTTGGCCACGGATAAAACTGTGGCTAGGAAATATTTAAAATTTATTTTTTTTTAAAAATGTATATATTGGCCACGGTTTTATCCGTGGCTTTTTTTTCAAAGTTAGCCACCGATAAAACCGTGGCTACTAAATATTTAAAAAAAAATTAAATGTATATATTAGCCACCGGTTTATCCGTGGCTAAAATTGAGGAAAAATATTATTTTTTCTATCTTGGCCACGAATAAAACCATGGCTAGGAAATATTTTAATTATTTTATAAAGTATTAAATATTCTTTTTTAAATCGGCCAAATTTAAATTTTTTATTTATCCCTAGATCCGACATTTCTGGACTTAAAAATGTTTGAACCAATTCAAAATCATGTTATTTTTATTATGATTATTATATTTTCGCATCTTATGAGTTAAATATTACAGTTTGTTTAATGAAAATGCGTTTTTCCCTTTCAGTGATATATATGAATGACTTCATAGTTCGGTAACAATGTATGCTAAGGACAATTAACTTGTCACAAATTATCAAAAAATCGACTTCATTAGGTATTTCAAGCATATTGATTAGTTTTCAAGATTTATTACTTCAATCGTACAGTCACGTCTAAGCTAATTAATGAACACGCCCGATTCGGATAAAGTCGACTGATAATTTTGACTTTTGCCCATGAAAAATATGTGGCTAGAAATTAATTTTTTTTAAAAAAAAAATAGAGCCCTTAGCCACGGACTAAGTATTAAAAAAAAATTTTAATCGGCTTGCTTAGCCACGGATTTTTTCGTGGTTAAGTCGCAAATTTTAAATTTTTTTATACTTTAAATGGCTCGCTTATATCCCTCGATCCAACATTTCGGGACTTAATTAAATCAAAGGAAATATCCAATGACTTCATTTAAATTGGGAAAATGTCCAATTTATTCAATTAGATTGAAAATAATGTCCAAATATTTTAAATTGACTTGGGAAAATGTCCATTTCTTCAATTGAATTGGGGAAATTACCAATCCTTTCAATTAAATTTGGGGTAAATATCCAACTATTTCAAATTAATTGGGGTTTCAAGTTGTTCAATTAAATTTGAGAAAATGCTCGATTTCTCCAATTTCATTGTTGAAAATTTCTAATTTATTCAATTAAATTGGGATAAGTGTCCTATTTGTTCAATTAAATTAAGGATAGGTCTCTTCAACTAAATGAGGAAAATGTCTAATTTGTTCTATTGCACCAAAAAAAAAATTATAGGAAATATTAAATTTCTTCAATTGAATCGGCAAAAAAATGACTAATTCCTTAAATTGAGAATGGGTAAATGTCTAATTTCTTCAATTAAGTCGGAAGAAATGTCCAACTTGTTCAAGGAAATTATCTATATTTCAAGAAAAAAGTTCTTGACGATGCATTTTCAAATACTACATATTTCTAAATAAATTTGTTAATTAGGCAATTTGTACTGCACTTCAATTGACCTCTAACATATGGTAAGCATACCCATATGCTCAAATGAAGTAGCAAGATCTAAACATACAATACACATGTTCATTGTAATATTTCATTTGGCATGCAGTACCCTTGTGCTCAAAAGAAGTACCTTGATATGAATATACAACACACCTATGTCCACATGAAGCATTATAATAAAGACTAGCAATTGCATGCGGTACCTTTGTGCTCAAATGAAGTACCAAGTTCTAAATATATGATTTACATAAGTCCACATGAAGTATTATAAAAATATCTAGTGATTATCATCTAATCAAACAAAAAAAAAACATGGTCAATTGATGTACCACATAAGCAAATTATGGATTTTTTTTTTAACCGATCACATCACTTGTAATCCAACATTCCCATAAAAGGAAATTCATTCATTAACAAAAACTAGTATTTACAAAATATTAGTTTCACAATATATATACACACATATTACAAAAAAAAAAGTTCATTAGCTGATGGGTGTCGAATCCACCAAAAATAAATCTTACAACTTTAAACACAAAATAAATTTGTAAATAGAGTGAGTAGGGTCGATCTCACATGGAATAACTACTTGATAAATTTCAAAGATAACTAGGTGAATACAAATTAAAAATAAAGATTGGGGGGTTTTTAATGGAAAATAATAAAATAAAATAAAAACAGAAAATTAAATAGATAATTAGTCAATATGAGGAAAAGCTCAGCCAAGGTAATTCTTCGCACAACTTTTTAAGGGATTGATCATCGATTCAAAGATGGTTCTAAAATTTATGCACTAGATTGATTATAGCCTTTGGAAACGCTCCTCCGACCAATCCTTCCTTAACATTAGGCTAAATATGCAATGCGCTATAAATAACCCCTAATTAATACACACGATAGAATTTAATCAATTAACAACATTAGAAATTAGAAGGGCTCAATCCTAACCATTAACCTACAACGCGTGATCGTTTAAGCTAGATTGTATGTTTTCCATAGCACAATTCAAAAGCTCCTAACTATTTAAGTGATGCTATTTTTCACTTGTGTTAGTGCAATTAAACAATTCCTGATTTAATCTTACCAACTGAATAAATGTTATTTTATCAATTGAACAACAGGCCTGGATTGAACAAATAAAAAAATAACATTAAGGGATGGGGTTTTCCTGAAAGAGCACAGAAAAATATACAAATAATGCATAAAAATAAAGAAACAAACAAACTAATTTGATGTCACAATCCATGCTTAAACGTTAGCTTGAATTAACCATTGACTGAAGAAAGAAATTTACCCACGTATGGCCATAATAACAATAAAAATATAAAAGCTAAACATTAAAAGCTAAAACTAAAACTAGAATAAAAGATGTCTAGATAATTGTCTACAATCATGTATATATAGGGCTCAAACCCTAGATAAAATTCCTAATAGGGCTAGGATAATTTTTTGGAAAATCTTAGGAATCGTAGGCAAGTCACAAGTTTGTTTCCAAGTTGAAACCTTGCCATATCAAGATTCTTCTTTTGCATTCCGCATAGGAATTTCAACCTATAAGGTGTGATCACACCTTGTGTGACGAACGTAATTATTTTCATGTTTAGCTTTCCATCTTCCTTGTACAACATTCCTCTGCACTTTTTACCACCTTTAGGCACGTCTTTAGTCCTTTTCATCAATTTTCACCTATGACAAGTAAGAACTAACTTTTGTGAAATTTTAACCAATTTAAAATTCAAAGTTAATCAAAATAAGCATAATTGTGGCCTAAACTATGTAAAAATAACATACTATCATTAGCCACGGATTTTCACCACCAAAAAAAAAATAAAAAATCTATAGCTAATCCATAGCTAATAGTTATAGATTCAGTTACAAACATAAAATCTACCATGAAACATTTTAGCTACGGATTAGCATCAGATTTTCCGTGGCTAATTCGTGGCGTTCTTAGCGCAAAAATTCACACCTTGTTTTTCAAGTTTTGCAACTAAAATAGCTACGGTAATTCACTATTGCTCCATTTTTTTTAATAATGGGAAAAATTTGGCTACAAGATTGGCTATGCCAATTCTGTAGCTAAAATAAATATATACATTTTTTTAAATTTTAATTTTGGCAACCAAAATAGCTACAGAAATTCCGTATAAAATTTAGCTACGGAAAATCTACAGCTGAGGCACATTATGTTGTACAAAAATTTAGTTATGGATTCTTTGTGACTAATCTGTAGCTATATTGTTAAAAAAAAAAATTTGCCTGATTTAATATATTCTCTGAATCCAAAAGTGTTAATTGGTTTGTTTTGTTATTGTACTACATGTAACAAATAATAACCCTTATTCAATTTACTCTTATTACTCCAATACATTTTTTAATTTTATTGTACCACTAATATGATTATTGATATCTTAGTGGTATGTTTTAAATTTGTAGTGAATATTAGTGTGTATTATTGATGTGTTGGCGTCATACATATATTAGTAGATATTAGGGAATCTTTGTGAATTATTGTTGTATTAGCGGTTTCTTTTAAATTTGTAGTGAATATTAGTGAATTATTAATATACTAGTGGTGTGTGTGTGTGTGTGTATATATATATATTAGTGTTGTTGGAAAATTAGTTGATATTGGTGTACGCTCAATGCATTGCTTCAGAGTCCAGAGATTGGCCCAGGGAGGTTTCGTACCTTCACCAATTCCAAACTAGCCACAACAACCATGCCATCTATCTGTCGGTTCACCGTGTGTGCAACCTACCCCTAGCCAGCAGAGGGGGTTGTCATCTGGCCCCATTAGCAGGACGATGATCCACTTCCAGGCAAACTCCAAAACACTATCTTTGGAATCAGGATGACGATGATGAGAATGACGGTAATGGTGGTGATGATTGTTAGACGTTGACTTATGTTTGTTGTGTTGTTATTATAACTTTAAGGCATAATTATACTGGAGTACCCTGAGGTTTGTCCAAATTACAAATAAAACCCCCTATTTTGGAATTTTTCCTAAATAACCCTGAGGTATGCAAATGTTATAAATATTTAACCCTCCGTCTATTGCCGTTAGGGTTTTTAACGGAAATTGTTAAATTTTAACAAATGTTATACATATTTAACCCTCCGTCTATTGCCGTTAGGGTTTTTAACGGAAACTGTTAAATTTTAACACATTTTACCTATTTTACCCTTTTGTCAAGTTGACCAAATTTTATAAATTGTCCAAGTTTGATTTTGTAATATTTTGAAATCTACGAGGTTTGTTTTGTATTTTATATTAACTTAAAAAACAAAATCACTAATAACCAATCCAAAATAAATAAAAATATTAGAATCCACATCGAAACATTGGAAATTTTTTAAAAACTAAATCAATGTTAATTAATTTTCGTAACATGCCACATATATGATACCTTAAATATCATTCTTGATAAAAAAAAATACTAAACTAGTAAAAACATATTTTTTCGATGAAAAAACATCATTCATCACAAACGATTTTAGGAAATTTCATCTTTATCAAATCCATGTTAGTATTATAATTTAGTACGCATACATTAGGGTTATCTAGGTAATTTTTGAAATTTGGGTGTTAAATTTGTAATTTTGTCATACCTTAAGGTAGTTTAATGTAATTTATCCTTTTTCAATAGTAAACGATTGGAGGGCATTTTTGTCTTTTTACATCTCTGTTAGCATTATAATTTAGTATGCAAACCTTAGGGATATTTAGGTAATTTTCCAAAAAAGAGGGTTGTATTTCTAATTTAGACAAATCCCAGGATAATTATGCCTAACTTTAACTAACTTTATTTTGGGTTATTTGGCATTAAATGATTTGTATATGTTGTTTATTGGAGGTTTAGGGTATTAAACACTAGAACGTGTTGTAATTTGTTTGGAGTAGTTTGGTTGAATGTTGAATGTTTAGGTGGTGGTGAATACGGGTTGTGTGTATAAAATAAATATAGACTGCTAGGAAATAAGCAATTCGGCTACGGATTAGCCACGGTTAATTCATCACTAATAAAATTTTCTACGAACAAGTAGCTACTGAATTTCCGTAGCTATTTAGCAATGGACTGTCCATAGCTAATAGCCACGGATATTCCATAAGTAATAGCCACAGCAAGTCCGTAGCTACTAGCTACGAAAAATCTGTAACTACATCTATATGTATAGTTTTAAAAATAAAGTATAGAAAATCCGTAGCAGTTAGATACGGATTTTCTGTAGCTATTCAGTGGTCATGCGTCTGTGGCTAATCTCCGTAGCTAAGGATTAGGCACGCCACTTTCAGCTACGGACCAAATCTCTGGCTAATTTTTTTTCCATAGATTTTTTTAGCAAAAATTGTGGCTAATTTTTTTGTTTGGCAGTGATAATAGTGTTTTACACCCTAAAAACTTCAATCCTATAGGTTGAACAAGATGACAGCAATCACCCAAGAAAAAATGAATATAATCTTCTTTTACAGGTTCAACCTTATAATATGGAATTTCGACTCCAATTCCAACTTGAGAAAAAACTAGAGATCACCTCATCAGGATTTACCTCATCAATGATTGTTCAACCAAATAAACTCTACTCATCTTGGACGAATAGCCAAAATCTCAATTTGTTGCCAAGTGGCGGCGTGAGGGTCATATTGCTCGAGGAACTGTACATAGGAGAGCGGTAGTATAGTTGCCCGAAGGATACCTTCATCGCATTATACGTGTGCAATATTGTGCATTTCAAGTAAAAAGTTTGGCATATAAGTGTAGAATTAAATCTATCGTCAAGATACTCTTTGTCACCCAAAACTTGGTCCTCGTATTGATTGAGACATGGGCTCCACACAAAACATATCAAATATATGAATGATAAACAAAATATACAAAAATCAAGAGAATAAAAATTTTTGAAAAAATTAACCAAAAAATCAAAACTAAAGAGAAAATCACTTAAATATGTGAATCATAAAAAAATAAACAAAAAATAAAGTGAAAATAAATAGATCACAAAATCAACATAAAAAAATAAAAATAAACAAAAAATCATTTAGATAAGGGCGAATTACACTGACCACCCCTAAAGTTTGGCTAATTTACGAAAAACCCCCTACTTTATCAAAAATTACCAAAAACCCCCTAAGGTTTCAAAAATATTACAAATTTATTCGAATTTCCGAAAATACCCCTTCCTTTTTTGGGGTGATTTACACTGACCACCCTGAGATTGAGTTAATTTACAAGAAACCCCCTATGGTTTCAAAAATTACCAAAACCCCCCGAAATTAGACCAATATTACAACTAGCACCTACTTAGGTTGACTTATTAATAATATTAAATCTTTTTTTTTCCCTCTGTAATATTGTTATCATAAAATTTTCATGTAATAGATTTGAAAAAAAAATATAATTATTTATTCAAATAAATATTCTGAATTTAATGCATTAAAGGTATCTACCAACACATCAAGTATGTTATATTATCGCTAATACGGAGTAAATTTTAAGAGAAATGAGTTAGAGTCCTCAAGCTAAATAAAGTTTTCAAGTCATTATTTAAGTTCAATTTTTTGTTTCAATCAATATTTATATTTCTCATTTCACATAATGGATATATATGATGCATATAATTATATTTTTCTCAAATATAAATTTAGCACATATTACGTATATTTAATATGAATTCATAACATTAAATTCGGAATATATATTTGAATAAGTAATCACATTTTTTTTCCAAATCTATTAAATAAAAATTTTATGATAACAATATTACAGAGAAAAAAAAAAAGAATTAATATTCTTGATAAGTCAACCTAGAAATGTAGATAAAAGAAAATAAGAGGAAAGAAAATTGTTAGATTTTAATTTTTCGCATGTTTGTTTGGATTTAAAAAATTCAATGCAAAGAAAAAGAAAAAATTGCTACATTTTTTTCATTTCATTGTTCATCCAGTTTTGAGTAAAAAAACCAAATTAGTGGGCACCATGCATATTTTTTTCCTTCCTTCCACTTTTTCCTTTCCCTCATGTTCAAACAAAGAAAAATAGTTTTTTTCCTTTCATTCTCTTCCAATTTTCTTCCTCCCATTTTCTAGCCAGTCAAACCAACCATTTAGTTATTCGGTAATGCATTCTATAAGGCTAGTCAATATGTCAAGCCATACGCTACCTCTAAATAAATGGTGTATTTGAAGGCCACTTGTGTGGATGGTCAATTATTATTATTATTATTGTTATTATTATAAAGTATCAGCACCCTCTAATAATTATTTGGTGTCTTTATAAAGTATAAGGCCTCTTTCGTCTCTCCTGTTTTCTCTCACTTTTATCTCTCATCTTTTTAACTTGATAATTAATTTCTCTTTATTTTCTTCTCTCATATCTTTAGCTTCAATATTTAAGTGGTTTTATCTTTTCATTTATTTTTAATAATAAAACTCAATTTAATTTTTAGTCATTTTTTTTTGCTTTTCATAATATATAAATTTAATTTTCATTAATTTTAAAGTTTTCTTAATAAATAAAAATATAAATTTCTCAAATATTCGATCAAATTATATTTTATTTGTATTTTACATAAGTATAGAGTGTGCCACATCTGTTATTTTATTTATGCATTTGATGTCTGATTTTCTAACAGAGTCTAATTTTCTATAGGACTTAGTATGCCAGAACTTTGTGCAAGCCCAACAAAGAAGTTGACATTAATATGAAAAAATAATATTAATGACAAAAATAAACTAGTAATACAATTGTTCCTAAAGATATCCATTGAATTGATGACAATAACTTCTTTTTTTGTGTTACTTATAAAACCTATTTAGAAAAAATAGTTTTTATTTGTGGCAATATGTCCGGACAACGAAAAGGCTAATATTTTAATTGTCATAAATTCAATTGTTACTAAGGGTATCCCTTAATTAATGTCATTCTTTTTTTTTTTTTTTTTTATTAATGAAATTTATTTAGTAGCAATCATTTTTATTTCGTTGCAATATGTTTAGACAACGTAAAGACTACTATTTAAATTATCGCAATAACAATTAATGAGACTTCTGTAGTGGCAACTTATTATAATATGTTTTTTTAATGAAAGTTGTATATTATAATCAATTAAATACATCAATACTTTCAAATAAAAAATGAACTAGCACAATTTGTGATCATAAAGTACCAAACATATCAAACTACTGTACAGTAAAAATAAACTAGTATATAACTAGAACAATACTCATATTTACAGAATTCAAACCCACGACCTAAAGGTTGTGGGACCTCCACCTTACCAGCAAGGCAAGGCAAGGCCTCATTAGTAACAACTTAGTATAAAAGTTGTCACTATTATTTTGTGGCATGATTTAACTGGTCAATAAATTGTTAGCGTTATAATAGTGTCATGAATTGTCAAAACAAAATTTATGTCACCTTGTGACATGCATGATATTTGTGGCGAAACAAAATTTTTCATCACCAAATTCATATAATTTAATTGGCGACAATTTTCACCTGTTTGTTACTTAATACAATGTCATTGTGTTTTATTTTTTCTTGTATCGGATGGGTGATTAGTTGGGAGAGCAAATTTTATTTGACCATTTTACAAGCAAAATGATTTACTTGTGCAGAAAAAGGTGGTTATAGTAGCCTATTATCCTACCACTCCCTTATTAACACCAAAATATATGCATTAGAAAATTGACAAGCAGTACCTAATCACGGCAATCACAACCGGAATTAGTTACTCCGTTAAAAAAAAAACGGAACGCATATATTTGAACTAAAATGAGAATCCTAAAACCCTTTTTCTTTTTTTTTCTTTTTTTTTTGATAATCGAGTTTTTGAAATCTACCTATAATAATCAATCTAACATCAATCATCATCAAATAACAATGAAATATAATTTACTATACAATACAAAAAACTAGTATCAAATTAGGATAAAGTCTGCATTTATGGGATACCGAACCCCTAAAGTAAGATATAAATATACAATTATAACAGGCAAGAGCATAACATTATTGTCGTTACATTAAGATTAAATAACAACAGCATATCCCCACGGTGTTATTAATTAAAGCAAACTTCGAGGGTCAATAGCTCAGGAAAGTTGTCACTTGTCAGATAGCTTGAAGTTGTATTAAGGAACCTGAAACTATAGATATTCCCTCTGAAGATTGCATATAATACTTTAGGACTTTTGGTCTTTATAAGATAAGGCAGCCTCCTCCTGAATCTCTATAACCAAAAAACAAAAAATGAAATTAAAAAATTGAAACCATTAAAGAATTAAATGTAAAACATATACGCCGATTCAGACAAAACTTTCAGTAAATGCAAGTCATCACAAAATTTGTATAAGTAATTTATAATGGCTAATTATCATCACTAAAAATACCATTGTTAATTGTTCGCGCATGCTTATTTTTGATTAACATAGTAGGGAATTTGAATTTCAAAAAACACTGATCTTCATTTGAAAGACGACCAGGTGTCGAAGCTTTTCGGAACGTGACATATATATCCCTGAATAATTCGTCTATTTGTGGGATAACTCTCATTTACTTCATCAAATTAGAATCGGTGACAAAAAAAAAAAAAAAATTTAATATCTTAAAATAAAGAGCAGATTATCATAAATGTCATCATGAAATTCTAGATCATTTTATATTACTATAAAATTAGTTGAAAATTTATGGCTGATGGAATACTAAGAATTGCTTAAACAAGTCCCAATAAAATTTTGAGTAACTATGGGAAGGAATTACTAGACTTTATAAACTATTAAAATATTGATCTTAATGTCAATTATATTTATGTTGCTTATTTTACTTTATTTTTTAAAAAATTATTATATTTTTCACTAATTTATAATTTATTTTTTCTGCCTTCAACATTAATTATATTATTTCAATATCTTAATTTTTTTGAATTATTGTAAAGCTACAACAACATTGTTAAGTTGCTATTGATAAAAAAAATTATTTTAAACTCTTTCTTAATTATATTATAATTTTTCAAGTTTAATCCCATTGTTTACTTTAGTAAAAAATGAATTATATTGTATTTATTTTTAAATGCAATAATAACTGATTTTTAAAAAAAATATAGATGTGCTAAAGAAAAAAAATAAAAGTGAAGCTTAAAAAGAAATAATATCTAAGTCTAAAGAATAAGAACAAAAACCACTAGGGAAGAATTATTTCTTCTTCTTTTTTTTTATTCAGGTTGGGTCGGGTTGAATTGGGTTTTTGGTGACCTAAGTTTCATTTTCGTGCTATTCAAGTTGACCTAGGCCCAATTTTAATCATAAAATTCCTCAAGATGCAATTAAACACTTAAACTAATGATGTCTGTTAGATATCTCTATAAGATTATCATGCAATTATGTTACTTCTCAATCCGATGACTAATTATTAGCTTCAAAACCTTATACTCTATAACAATTTAAAATAGCATAAAAGCTATTTTTTAACTTAAATATATTAGATAAATTTTATTAATTCAATTGTATTTTTTTAGTGCACATCATTATTCAAATATTTAAACATACGTATTATTTTCTATTTATCTAGTATAATTTTTTTTAAATGTATTTCGATACTAACTTTCAATATTTAAGTCTATTAATAAACTAACTAATATTAAATTATGACATATAATTTATATAATTAGAAAAACGACCACTATAAGCTTCATTTTTTAATTACAAACATAATTCAAGTGGATCCAGATGGAATTGAACCTTTAAACTACTGATGTCTATTATCTGTATAGAATGATGATGCAATTAATTAATGTCTTACTTCTTAATCTATTAAAATTTAAAATAAATTAAAGAAGACTTCACTCTCTCTCTCTTACCTTTTAGGCCCCCGCAGATTCTCTCCAGCACTGGGCATCGTTAGAGTTACAGGTGTAGTTTCAATATCTAACTCGCAGATGTCACACTTCACTGTGGACCACTTAATTGCACACTCTTCATGTATCAGAGTAAGTCCGCATCCGCATGTTATCTTCAAAATATTTTGATCCTCTCGTAACATATGAAAGCAGATTGCACAAACTGCTTCTGCTTTAGGAATCTTCTCAACTTGTTTTCCTAACATAAATATACTTATATATGTCACTAAATCGAAATTGTATTTTGTAACACCAGCTAAAGTGTTATGTATTTCAGTATCACAATCGGCAATTTTGACACTTTATAGTGTCACAAAAGATACATTATAGTTATAATTCGGTATGGTTATAATTGAGGCACGTTCTATGAGGTGTTATAATAGGTGGACAAATACGACACTTGTAAATAGTGTCACAAAAATGTGTCAAATTAGATCATTTTTTA
Organism: Petrea volubilis; assembly: GCA_026212405.1. Lineage (NCBI taxonomy): Eukaryota > Viridiplantae > Streptophyta > Magnoliopsida > Lamiales > Verbenaceae > Petrea > Petrea volubilis. The sequence goes on from CM047884.1 coordinate 4,899,019, forward strand.
ATAATGGTACTTATAAATGATATGTATAAAATATCCAACTTTTCTACGAATCCCGTTATATGATATACACTCCTCTACAAATTGAAATGTTCAACTTCGAACAAATTCGGTTCCACCAACAAAAATAAATAAAGAAATAAACAATTTGCGACTACATAATAAGTAATAAGGTACGAGTAATTTCTAATTATGTATATTTAGTGATAATAACTTTTATATTGTCATTAAAAAAATGTATACCTATTATAATTAGTGGTAGCAATTGGATGAGTTGGGTTAAAGTTGAGTTGAAGATAGGTTGGAGATGTGTTTGACGTGTTTTTTTAATGAGTTTACTGTATGGTTATTGTCTATTTAATCAATACCTAAAAAGGAAATTAAAAAATTAAAACTAATCAGTTCCTATTTAGGATCCTACATCAACCTAACGTCTTAGTTTAATTCTGTACATAATACATAATTAACTCGCCGTCAGCAAAAACAAATCATGCATGTCTGGGCGGGATTGGGGATATTGACCATGAACTAGGAAGTACAAAAATATATTAAATTACTCATAATTACCTGCAAAAATCGATTGATTCGCCTTGACTCTGACTGTAACAAATTCACTTGCCTAAAAGTACACATATGATATACCAAGTCGTGAGTATATATATATATATATAGAGAGAGAGAGAGAGAAGTGAGAGGCGGAGGAGGAGGAGTGGGGGAGTGTTAAGCGGGGGTGGGTCGATTATTTCATGTAGTAGCATCCTCGTGCTGCAGCTAGAATGAGCTCATGGATATAGGTGGGAAAGATATAAAAGATATAATACAATTAAATCATAAAAATAAATTAGAAAGTAACGTATTTAGTTTCTTAATTAAATTTTTTGTAGAAGCATTAATTTAAGAGCTGGTTGGTTAATTAAAGATCTTTATATCTTTACATAAAATGGTAAACTCACCCTCAAGCTGGATGCGTACTCATCAAAGTCAGGCGGTACCCGGCACTCCGCTACGCCTGCCATATCTAATTATCACGTATAATTAAGTGAGTCGTGGCCAATACATATATATATATAGATATATATATAAGTCTTTCACAGATTACAAATGAATAGGCGACTTCATGTCAACTTTTGTCTCATTAAATTCTAAGCTAGCTGTTGGCAGAAGATTCCAACTAAGTTTCCTCTTAAAGCTTTCAGTATGTATTCCATTCCTCTCAAATTATGTGATACTTTAGATTTTTCACACAAACCAGTAAATCTATATATATATATATATATATATATATATTGAAATTGATCCCCATTAATGGTCTATTACAATCATCACATTAATATTCCAAATGAAGAACAAACTATTACAATTGAATATTATCAAATGATAACTAAATACCAACTACTGTGCAATAAAAAAAACCTAGTATTAAACTAAAAGAAATACCAACATTCACGGAAAATCGAACCCACAACCTTAAAATTACGGGGCCTCCACTTTACTACTAAGGCAATGTCTCATCGGCGCCAATAAACCTATTTAATAGCCTTAATTTTGATTAACAGGACTAAAATAATCTTAAGCATGCATTCATTTTTAATTCACATTTTAATGGACTTTGAGTTGGGAAAGGAAGAATTTAGGAAGTTTGAAAAGATATTTAATGACACAAATATTTAATGAGATGAAATGAGTAAGGGTAATTTTGAAAAAAAATAATTAATTTCTCTTTAAACTTTTCAAAGCGACAAATGTTTTGTGCCAAAAAAACTATCTCTAAAATTACAAATATTTTGAGACAAAGGGAGTATCTTTCAAATATTTTGATTTAATTAAATATTTAAAAGCAAAATTTCATAACTGAGCATAAAATTTCAGTCATAACTGAGCATAAGGAGTCCTTAGTAGTACACTAATGGAAGATATATGGCCTACCAACAACAACTAGGATGTATGGACAAGTACGTGATACTATATATAGCTAGTGGTGCGTCATATACAATTTACTCGTTTTATTTTTTATTTTTTTGGTATTTTAGTTCTAGTTGATTTGATAAAATTGTTACTAATTAATTTTGATCTTGATTACATTTGAAATTTTGATAAGTCCTATACATTAAAAATGATCATAGAAACTCTAATTTTGCATGTATTCCACGACACTAGTGTTGGTTTAATGGATTATATCTCTTTGCTCGATTGAAATTTGCATAAGCCGGACGCGTAATTAGTGGTTTTGAAATCTATACATCTTTACAATGAATTTAAGTAACGCAATGCTTTTTTCCAATTTCAAACCAAAGAGTTACTCTATCCGCCCCCAATACATGTCACTTTAGCAATATTTTTTTATCCTATAATATATGCCTTTCTCATATTTCAATAACATATATGTGATATATGATTCACATCTCCTCTGAATATATGTATAAACCTTGTAAGTGGCATCCAGTTTTTTTTTTTTCTTTTTGTCCTCTATTGATTCTTAGTTTACTATTGGCATTAGGTTCTGATTAATCTTCCTCATGAAGCTTCCAATGCATATCTTTCGAATTTCAAATGGATGCAACTACATAAGCAACATTATGTCACCTTCTTGTCTTCTTATATTCCAAGCTAGGTATTGGCATATATGAAACTTTATTCAAATGTGACATTGGAAAAGTATAATAAAGTAGCTCGAAGGTATTCTAGGACTATACTTTAATCGAAAAGAATATTTCATAAAAGATTATAGAGTAAGGATAAGAATACTTCTCTTCTCTACAAGTTTTAAGACTCAAAAATATGATTTACATTCTTCAAAATATTCTAATGAAAAATGATTATAATAAATGGCCATCTATAGGCTAAAGAACCCCCTAGCATAGACACGATTTCAATGCAAAGTACTTATGTTGACCTTTCGTCTATTATGGGTTTAGATATTTCAAGATATTTGATAATTCAATGACTTCCTATAGATTTATTCATGTCTTTATAAATCATACATTTTCTTATTTTTATGATCACATGCATAATGTTTGTTTGAGAAAGATTGCCTATTATGATACTTGTCTTGATTTGTGGCTATTTGATTATTTCATTATATAACTGATGAGTGTCTTCTAAATAGGTCAAACACTTTCCTCCCATGTTTATATTTGTGTTTTTTTAGGAAATGCTGACCTGGTATTATTTTTGGTAGCAATAATTCTGCATGAAATATTTCACCAACGGCTCATTCATTTCTTTTACTAATACTCGATGTCCTGTATGTCCTATATAAAGGAGAAAATGCATTTCGTTCGATACAACACTAATATTATGAACACTTCAAGTTAGAAACTTTAGTGTAAACTACATAGTGATTTAACTTGTTTGTTTGCTTGTTGTATCACTCTAAGGAACCTTACGAGGTAGAGAGTGAACACAAACAAAATCATTTCTTATAGCAAGTTGAGTTGTTAAGTGGTTGTTGGATCATGGTGGTAGTCTGATGCATGACGTTACCAGCTAGTTGGTGGGGGACATTTAGGCATACTATGACATTAAGGTTTAGACGAGCAGTCGGCGTGATACATACTACTAGAACGGGTCACCTTAGCTTGCTTAGAAGGGTATTGGCTATTGCGTTGCCACTTTTTGGATTGAGAGTGTTTTTATTTCACTCTTTTACTTTATTGTATTTATCTTGGTGTTATTGTCACTATGTACTAGAAAACGGCGAAACAGCAATGGATTTTTAGCCACGGACAAAATCGGTTGCCAACAGCCATGGACCTAGCCACGGATATTGGAACATTAGTCATGGACCTAGCCACGGCAAAAATTTTTTCCATTTTGGCCACGGATAAAACCGCGGCTAGGAAATATTTAATTTTTTTTAAAAAATTGTATTTATTAGCAACAGTTTTATCCGTGGCTAAATTTGAAAAAAAATATCCCTCTTGGCCATGGATAAAACCGTGGCTAGGAAATATTAAAATTATTTTTTTTTAAAAATGTATATATATTATGCACGGTTTTATCCGTGGCTAACTTTGAAAAAAAATAATTTTTTTCTCCACCTTGGCCACATCCGTGGCTAGAAAATATTTAAAATTTTTTTTAAAAAAAATTATATATTAGCCACGGTTTTATCCGTGGCTAAATTTGAAAAAAAAAATTCCATCTTGGCCACGGATAAAACTGTGGCTAGGAAATATTTAAAATTTATTTTTTTTTAAAAATGTATATATTGGCCACGGTTTTATCCGTGGCTAACTTTGAAAAAAATAAAAAATTTTTCCACCTTGGCCATGGATAAAACCATGGCTAGTAAATATTTGAAAAAAAAATTAAATGTATATATTAGCCACGGGTTTATCCGTGGCTAAAATTGAGGAAAAAAAATTATTTTTTCTATCTTGGCCACGAATAAAACCATGGCTAGGAAACATTTTAATTATTTTATAAAGTATTAAATATTCTTTTTTAAATCGGCTAGCTTAGCCACGGATTTTTCCATGGCTAAGTCCCAAATTTAAATTTTTTATTTATTTTAAATAGCTCAGTTATATCCCTAGATCCGACATTTCTGGACTGAAAAATATTTGAACCATTTCAAAATCATGTTATTTTTATCATGATTATTATATTTTCGCATCTTATGAGTTATATATTACAATTTGTTTAATGAAAATGCGTTTTTTTCCTTTTCAGTAATATATATGAATGACTTCGTAGTTCGGTAACTTGTCACAAATTATCAAAAAATCGACTTCATTAGGTATTTCAAGAATATTGATTAGTTTTCAAGATTTATTACTTCAATCGTACAGTCACCTCTAAGCTAATTAATGAAAACGCCCGATTCGGATAAAGTCAACTAATAATTTTGACTTTTGCCCATGAAAAATCCGTGGCTAGAAATAAATTTTTTGTTTAAAAAAAAAAGAGCCCTTAGCCACGGACTAAGTATTAAAAAAAAAATTTTAATCGGCTTGCTTAGCCACGGATTTTTTCGTGGTTAAGTCGCAAATTTTAAATTTTTTTATATTTTAAATGGCTCCCTTATATCCCTCGATCCAACATTTCGGGACTTAATTAAATCAAAGGAAATATCCAATGACTTCATTTAAATTGGGAAAATGTCCAATTTATTCAATTAGATTGAAAATAATGTCCAAATATTTTAAATTGAGTTGGGAAAATATCCATTTCTTCAATAAAATTGGGGAAATTACCAATCCTTTCAATTAAATTTGGGGTAAACATCCAACTTTTTCAAACTAATTGGGGTTTCAAGTTGTTCAATTAAATTTGAGAAAATGCTCGATTTCTCCAATTTCATTGTTGAAAATTTATAATTTATTCAATTAAATTGGGATAAGTGTCCTATTTGTTCAATTAAATTAAGGATAGGTCTCTTCAGCTAAATGAGGAAAATGTCTAATTTGATCTATTGCACCAAAAAAAATTTATAGGAAATATCAAATTTCTTCAATTGAATCGGCAAAAAAATGACTAATTTCTTAAATTGAGAATGGGTAAATGTCTAATTTCTTCAATTAAGTCGGAAGAAATGTCCAACTTGTTCAAGGACATTATCTATATTTCAAGAAAAAAGTTCTTGACGATGCATTTTCAATACTACATATTTCTAAATAAATTTGTTAATTAGGCAATTTGTACTGCACTTCAATTGACCTCTAACATATGGTAAGCATACCCATATGCTCAAATGAAGTAGCAAGATCTAAACATACAATACACATGTTCATTGTAATATTTCATTTGGCATGCAGTACCCTTGTGCTCAAATGAAGTACCTTGATATGAATATACAACACACCTATGTCCACATAAAGCATTCTAGTAAAGACTAGCAATTGCATGGGGCACCTTTGTGGTCAAATGAAGTACCAAGATCTAAATATACAATTTACACAAGTCCACATGAAGTATTATAAAAATATCTAGTGATTATCATCTAACCAAACAAAAACAAAACAAGGTCAATTGATGTACCACATAAGCAAATTATGGAATTTTTTTTTAACCGATCACATCACTTGTAATCCAACATTCCCATAAAAGGAAATTCATTCATTAACAAAAACTAGTATTTAGAAAATATTAGTTTCACAATATATATACACATAATACAAAAAAAAAAAGTTCATTAGCTGATGAGTGTTGAATCTACCAAAAATAAATCTTACTACTTTAAACACAAAATAAATTTGTAAATAGAGTGAGTAGAGCCGATCCCACATAGAATAACTACTTGATAAATTTCAAAGACAACTAGGTGAATACAAATTAAAAATAAAGATTGGGGGGTTTTTAATGGAAAATAATAAAATAAAATAAGAACAGAAAATTAAATAGATAATTAGTCAATATGAGGAAAAGCTCAGCCAAGGTAATTTTTCGCACCACGTTTTAAGGGATTGATCATCGATTCAAAGATGGTTCTAAAATTTATGCACTAGATTGGTTATAGCCTTTTTGGAAACTCTCCTCCGACCAATCCTTCCTTAACATTAGGCTAAATATGCAATGCGCTATAAATAACCCCTAATTAATACACACGATAGAATTTAATCAATTAACAACATTAGAAAGTAGAAGGACTCAATCCTAACCATGAACCTACAACGCGTGATCGTTTAAGCTAGATTGTATGTTTTCCATAGTACAATTCAAAAGCTCCTAACTATTTAAGTGATGCTATTTTTCACTTGTGTTAGTGCAATTAAACAATTCCTGATTTAATCTTACCAACTGAATAAATGCTATTTTATCAATTGAACAACATGCCTGGATTGAACAAATAATAAAATAACATTAAGGGATGGGATTTTCCTGAAAGAGCAAAGAAAAATATACAAATAATGCATAAAAATAAAGAAACAAACAAACTAATTCGATCTCACAATCCATGCTTAAATGTTAGCTTGAATTAACCATTGACTGAAGAAAGAAATTTACGCACGCATGGCCATAATAACAATAAAAATATAAAAGCTAAACATTAAAAGCTAAAACTAAAACTAGAATAAAAGATGTCTAGATAATTGTCTACAATCATATATATATATAGGGCTCAAACCCTAGATAAAATTCCTAATAGGGCTAGGATAATTCTTTGGAAAATCTTAGGAATCGTAGGCAAGTCACAAGTTTGTCTCCAAGTCGAAACCTTGCCATATCGAGATTCTTCCTTTGCATTCCCGCATAGGAATTTCAACCTATAAGGTGTGATCACACCTTGTGTGACGAACATAATTATTTTCATATTTAGCTTTCCATCTTCCTTGTACCACATTCCTCTGCACTTTTTACCACCTTTAGGCACGTCTTTAGTCCTTTTCATCAATTTTCACCTATGACAAGTAAGAATTAACTTTTGTGAAATTTTAACCAATTTAAAATTCAAAGTTAATCAAAATAAGCATAATTGTGGCCTAAACTATGTAAAAATAACATACTATCATAAGCCATGGATTTTCACCACCAAAAAAAAAAAAAATCTATATCTAATCCATAGCTAATAGTTATAGATTCAGTTACAAACATAAAATCTACCACGAAACATTTTAGCTACGGATTAGCAACAGATTTTTCGTGGCTAATTCGTGGCGTTCTTAGCGCAAAAATTTACACCTTGTTTTTCAAGTTTTGCAACTAAAATAGCTACGGTAATTCACTATTGTTCCATTTTTTTTAATAATGGGAAACATTTGGCTACAAGATTGGGTATACCAATTCCGTAGCTAAAATAAATGTATACATTTTTTAATTTTAAATTTGGCAACCAAAATAGCTATAGAAATTCCGTATAAAATTTAGCTACGGAAAATCTACAGCTAAGGCACATTATATTGTACAAAAATTTAGTTACGGATTCTTTGTGACTAATCTGTAGCTATATTGTTAAAAAAAAAAATTGCCTGATTTAATATATTCTCTGAATCCAAAAGTGTTAATTGGTTTGTTTTGTTATTGTACTACATGTAACAAATAATAACACTTATTCAATTTACTCTTATTACTCCAATACATTTTTTAATTTTATTGTACCACTAATATGATTATTGATATCTTAGTGGTATGTTTTAAATTTGTAGTGAATATTTGTGTGTATTATTGATGTGTTGGCGTCATACATGTATTAGTAAATATTAGGGAATCTTTGTGAATTATTGTTGTATTAGCGATTTCTTTTAAATTTGTAGTGAATATTAGTGAATTATTAATATACTAGTGGTGTGTGTGTGTGTGTGTATATATATATATATTAGTGTTGTTGGAAAATTAGTTGATATGGTGTACGCTCAATGTATTGCTTCAGAGTCCAGAGATTGGTCCAGGGAGGTTTCGTACCTTCACCAATCCCAAACTAGCCACAACAACCATGCCATCTATCTATCGGTTCACCGTGCGTGCAGCCTACCCCTAGCCGGCAGAGGGGGTTGTCATTTGGACCCATTAGCATGACGATGATCCACTTCCAGGCAAACTCCAAATCACCATCTTTGGAATCAGGATGACGATGATGAGAATGACGGTAATGGTGGTGATGATTAATAGACGTTGACTTATGTTTGTTGTGTTGTTATTATAACTTTAAGGCATAATTATACTGGAATACCTTGTGGTTTGTCCAAATTACAAATAAAACCCCCTATTTTGGAATTTTTCCTAAATAACCCTGAGGTATGCAAATGTTATACATATTTAACCCTCCATCTATTCCCGTTAGGGTTTTTAAAGGAAACTGTTAAATTTTAACACATTTTACCTATTTTACCCTTTTGTAAGATTTGACCAAATTTTATAAATTGTCCAAGTTTGATTTTGTAATATTTTGAAATCTATGAGGTTTGTTTTGTATTTTATATTAACTTAACAAACAAAATCACTAGTAACCAATCCAAAATAAATAAAAATATTAGAATCAGAATTGAAAATTTGGAAATTTTTTAAAAACTAAATCAATGTTAATTAATTTTCGTAATACGCCACATATATGATACCTTAAATGTCATTCTTGATAAAAAAAAATCCTAAACTACTAAAAACATATTTTTTGATGAAAAAACATCATTCATCACAAACGATTTTAGGGAATTTCATCTTTATCAAATCCATGTTAGTATTGTAATTTAGTACGCATACATTAGGGTTATCTAGGTAATTTTTGAAATTTGGGTGTTAAATTTGTAATTTTGTCATACCTTAAGGTAGTTTAATGTAATTTATCCTTTTTCAATAGTAAAAGATTGAGGGCATTTTTGTCTTTTTACATCTCTGTTAGCATTATAATTTAGTATGCAAACCTTAGGGATATTTAGGTAATTTCCCAAAAAAGAGGGTTGTATTTGTAATTTAGACAAATCTCAGGGTAATTATGCCTAACTTTAACTAACTTTATTTTGGATTATTTGGCATTAAATGATTTGTATATGTTGTTTATTGGAGGTTTAGGGTATTAAACACTAGATCGTGTTGTAATTTGTTTAGAGTAGTTTGGTTGTATGTTGAATGTTTTGGTGGTGGTGAATATGGGTTGTGTATAAAATAAATATAGACTGCTAAGAAATAAGCAATTCGGCTACGGATTAGCCACGGTTAATTCATCACTAATAACATTTTCTAAGAACAAGTAGCTACTGAATTTCCGTAGCTATTTAGCAATGGACTGCCCATAGCTAGTAGCCACGGACGTTCCATAAGTAATAGCCACAGCAAGTCCGTAGCTACTAGCAATGAAAAATCTGTAGCTACATCTATATGTATAGTTTTAAAAATAAAGTATAGAAAATCCGTAGCAGTTAGATACGGATTTTCTGTAGCTATTCAGTGGCCATGCGTCTGTGACTAATCTCCGTAGCTAAGGATTAGGCACGCCACTTTCAGCCACGGACCAAATCTGTGTCTAATTTTTTTTCCATGGATTTTTTTAGCAAAAATCGTGGCTAATTTTTTTTTTTTTGGCATTGATAATAGTGTTTTACACCCTAAAAACTTCAATCCTATAGGTTGAACAAGATGACACCAATCACCCAAGAAAAAATGAATATAATCTTCTTTTATAGGTTCAACCTTATAATATGGAATTTCGACTCCAATTCCGACTTGAGAAAAAACTAGAGATCACCTCATCAATGATTGTTCAACCAAATAAACTCTACTCATCTTGGACGAATAGCCAAAATCTCAATTTGTTTCCAAGTGGCGGCGTGAGGGTCATATTGCTCGAGGAACCGTACATAGGAGAGTGGTATTATACTTGCCCGAAGGATTCCTTCATCGCATTATACGTGTGCAATATTGTGCATTTCAAGTAAAAAGTTTGGCATATAAGTGTAGAATTAAATCTATCGTCAAGATACTCTTTGTCACCCAAAACTTGGTCCTCGCATTGATTGAGACATGGGCTCCACACAAAACATATCAAATATATGAATGATAAACAAAATATACAAAAATCAAGAGAATAAAAATTTTAGAAAAAATTAACCAAAAAATCAAAACCAAAGAGATAATCACTTAAATATGTGAATCATAAAAAAATAAACAAGAAATAAAGTGAAAATAAATAGATCACAAAATCAACATAAAAAAATAAAAACAAACAAAAATCATTTAGATAATCATAGCTAGGAAGCAAGAAGGGCTTGATGGTGGCGGGAAAATATTTTTTCTTGTGGAAATGAGGCAAGACACAAAGAAACAGGAGAATAGAAATCCCAACAACATGAGATGGTGATGACTAGAAGGAGCAAGTAAGATGCAATTCGTGGGAAAGAGAGGGAGTATAAGTGGGTTTGGCGGGATTTACCTTTTCTCTTAAGGATATTTTTATCTTTTTAAGACTAGATGGTAAACTTCAAATTGAAATTGAAATTAGAGAGTTCAAATTAACATTACCTACCAGGGAGAATAAATTCAAAGTCATAAGTTTTGTTTGGTATTGTTCCTTAAATTTCTATGTGAATATCCTATAATCTAAAAAATCATATTCAATCTGCTCAAATAGACTTCTGAAATGTGAACTAAAACTTTATAGATGGAACATGTATGCATTTATGGTGTGTTTGTCAGATGAAAGGAAATGTAGACAAAAGAAAATAAGAGGAAAGAAAATTGTTAGATTTTAATTTTTCGCATGTTTGTTTGGATTTAAAAAATTGAATGGAAAGAAAAAGAAAAAATAGCTTCATTTTTTCTCATTTCATTGTTCGTCCAGTTTTGAGTAAAAAAACCAAATTAGTGGGCACCATGCATATTTTTTTCCTTCCTTCCACTTTTTCCTTTCACTCATATTCAAACAAAGAAAAATAGTTTTTTTTTCCTTTCATTCTCTTCCAATCTTTTTCCTCCCATTTTCTAGCTAGTCAAACAAACCATTTAGTTATTTGGTAATGCATTCTATAAGGCTAGTCAATATGTGAAGTCATATGCTACCTCAAAATAAATGGTGTATTTGAAGGCCACTTGTGTGGATGGTCAATTATTATAATAATAATTATTATTATTATTATAAAATATTAGCACCCTCTAATAATTATTTGGTATCTTTGGTCTAGCTTTTTTTTCACCTCTTTCGTCTCTCCTATTTTCTCTCACTTTTATCTCTCCTCTTTTCAACTTGATAATTAATTTCTCTTTATTTTCTTCTCTCATATCTTTAGCGTCAATATTTAATTGATTTTATCTTTTCATTTATTTTTAATAATAAAACTCAATTTAATTTTTAGTCATTTTTTTTTGCTTTTAATAATATATAAATTTAATTTTCATTAATTTTTAGCTTTTCTTAATAAATAAAAATATAAATTTCTTAAATATTCGATCAAATTATATTTTATTTGTATTTTACATAAGTATAGAGTGTGCCACATCCGTTATTTTATTTATGCATTTGATGTCTGATTTTCTAACAGAGTCTAATTTTCTATAGGACTTAGTATGCCAGAACTTTGTGCAAGCCCAACAAAGAAGTTGAAATTAATATGAAAAAATAATATTAATGACAAAAATAAACTAGTAATACAATTGTTCCTAAAGATATCTATTGAATTGATGACAATAACTTCTTTTTTTGTGTTACTTAATTATAAAACCTATTTAGAAAAAATAGTTTTTATTTGTGGCAATATGTCCGGACAACGAAAAGTCTAATATTTTAATTGTCATAAATTCAATTGTTACTAAGGGTATCCCTTAATTAATGTCATTCTTTTTTTTTTTTTTTTGTTATTAATGAAATTTATTTAGTAGCAATCATTTTTATTTGTTGCAATATGTTTAGACAATGAAAAGACTACCACTACTAGAAAAAGAGCAAATAGCCACGGATTTTAGCCACGGGAAAAATCCGTGACTAATCCGTGGCTATTAGCCACGGATTAGCAACGGTTTTCGGTGAAAAAAAATTTTGAGCTTTAGCCACGGATTGGCCACGGATTACCCGTGGCTAATTTAGCCACGGCCAAGCCGTGGCTAAATGTCGTGGCTAAATTTGGCGCCAGTTTTGCCGCCAATGGTTAGCCACGGCCTAGCCGTGGCTAATTTGGCCACGGCCAGACCGTGGCTAAGCCGTGGCCCTTAGCCACGGTCTAGCCACGGCCTAGCCGTGGCTAAGGGCCACGGATTAGCCACGGCCTGACCGTGGCTAATCCAGCCACAGCTAGACCGTGGCTAAATCGTGGCCCTTAGCCACGGCCTAGCCGTGGCTAAAAATTTTTATTTTTATTTTTGCAACAAATATGATTTGAACTCTTGACCTGTTAGTTAAAGTTAGAGCATTAAACCACTACACCATTTTAACTTTTTGTTTAATAATTAATTTTTGCTATACTTAAGTAATATATATATATATTATATTATATATATTGATATATATAATAAATGATTCGATATATTACATACGTATAAGATTAGATATACTTATATATATGTGTATTTATATATAATTAGTTGTATATATATTAGATGTATAAGTACATATATAACATATATTAGATATATAATACACTAATATATGTTTATTTCATATAGATGATTGATCATATATAGTACATATGATTAGATATATATATATATATATATATTGGATCTATATATACGTACACTACATTTATAACATATATTAGATATGTTCTATATAGATATATACTTATATCATATAGACTATATATAGAGGATTAGAATGTACATATAATATATTAATATATATGAGATACACATTGACATATACGTATATTGATATATGTATATATGATATATATACTTGGAAATATATATATACACATATATTGATATATATATACTTGAACATATGTATATATATACATGATATATATATATATATATATATAAATATAGCCATGAATTAGTCACAAATATATATATATATATTGGTACATATATACTTGGATATATAAATATATGTATCAATATAAATTTACATATGTATCAATATATATATATATATATATATAAATTTATCTGTGGCGCAAAAAAAAAATGAAAAAAAACAATTAGCCACGGATAAATTTTTGTTATTGATATTTTAATTATCTCAATATAAATTATCTATATATACTTGGATACATATATATATTGATACATATATATACTTGGACATTTATATATATATTGATACATATATACTTGGACATATTTAAAATAGATACATATCTATCAATATATATACTTGGACATTTATATATATATATATATTGATACATATATACATGGATATATTTAAAATAGATACATATATTGATATATATATATATGATATATATACTTGACATATATTATATAATACCACACATATACGAAGATATTGACAAATTATCACGAATTAAAGTTGCTATTATCTAAATATAAATTATATAAATAGACTTTTGTTATAATTTTTGTTTTTGATATATTAGTTTATTAAATATTTGTCATAAAAAAAAAGTTGAATATTGAACGATAAAGTCAAAGGTAAATATCTTTATTTTTTAAAAAAAAATAATTGGTTAATAATTTATAAAAATTACTAAAATTAAATTAAAAAAATTGATAAAACTAATGAAATTTATTAGATAATTTAAGTTTAAAATATTGTAACAATATAGTTTAAGTATAAAAAAAATCAATTAATAACCAAAGAACTCCCTTGGCGCAATGGTTACATGCTCCATTTATAACATTGATGTCCCGTGTTCGAATCTCCTTGAGCGCAAAAAAAAAAGCTTGGGGACGCGGGTTTCAGGTCCAGGTTGGGGCGCGGGTCCGGGTTGGGCCGCGGGTTTGGGTGTAATTAGCTTTTTTTTTTTCCAGGGGCCACGGATTGGCCACGGCCTGGCCGTGGCTAATCCGTGGCCCTTAGCCACGGCTAGGCCATGTCTAGAAAAAAGTGGCCAAAGTTGGCCACGGTTTGCCCGTGGCTATTAGCCACGGCTTGGCCACGGCTTGGCCGTGGCTAAGCCCAGCCGTGGCTAAAAAGCCGTGGCGAAGGTTAGCCACGCCACTTTTAGCCACGGAAAAAATCCGTGGCTAATCCGTGGCCAATCCGTGGCTAATCTTCTAGGCCACGGATTTTTTGCCAAATCCGTGGCTAAAATCCGTGGCTAAATGCCTTTTTTCTAGTAGTGTACTATTTAAATTATCGCAATAACAATTAATGAGACTTCTATAGTGGCAACTTATTATAATATGTTTTTTTAATGAAAGTTGTATATTATAATCAATCAAATGCATCAATACTTTCAAATAAAGAATGAACTAGCACAATTTGTGATCATAAAGTACCAAACATATCAAACTGCTGCACAGTAGAAATAAACTAGTATATAACTAGAACAATACTCATATTTACGAAATTCAAACCCACGACCTAAAGGTTGTGGGACTTCTACCTTACCAGCAAGGCAAGGCAAGGCCTCATTAGCTACAACTTGGTATAAAAGTTGTCACTATTATTTTTTGGCATGATTTAACTTGTCAATAAATTGTTAGCGTTATAATAGTGTCATGAATTGTCAAAACAAAATTTTTGTCACCTTGTGACATGCATGATTTTTGTGACCAAACAAAATTTGTCGTCACCAAATTCATATAATTTAATTGGTGACAATTTTCGCATGTTTGTTACTTAATACAATGTCATTGTGTTTTATTTTTTCTTGTATCGGATGGGTGATTAGTTGGGAGAGCCGATTTTATTTGACCATTTTACTAGCAAAATGATTTACTTGTGCAGAAAAGGTCGTTAAGAGTAGCCTATTATCCTACACTCCCTTATTAACACCAAAATATATGCATTAGAAAATTGACAAGCAGTATCTAATCACGGCAATCACAACCGGAATTAGTTACTCCATTAAAAAAAAAACGGGAAGGCATATATATATTTGAACTAAAATGAGAATCCTAAAACCCTTTTTTTCTTTTTTTTTTATAATCGAGTTTTTGAAATCTATCTATAATAATCAATCAAACATCAGTCATCATCAAATAATAATGAAATATAATTTACTATACAATAAAAAAAAACTAGTATCAAATTAGGATAAAGTCTGCATTTATGGGATACCGAACCCCGAAGTAAGATATAAATGTACAATTATAACAGGCAAGAGCATAACATTATTGTCATTACATTAAGATTAAATAACAATAGCATATCCCCACGGAGTTATTAATTAAAGCAAACTTCGAAGGTCAATAGCTCAGGAAAGTTGTCACTTGTCAGATAGCTTGAAGTTGTATTAAGGAACCTGAAACTATAGATATTCCCTCTGAAGATTGCATATAATACTTTAGGACTTTTGGTCTTTATAAGATAAGGCAGCCTCCTCCTGAATCTCTATAACCAAAAAAAAAAAATTGAAATTAAAAAATTGAAACAATTAAAGAATTTAATATAAAACATATACGCCGATTCAGACAAAACTTTCAGTAAATGCAAGTCACCACAAAATTTGTATAAGTAATTTATAATGGCTAATTATCGTCACTAAAAATACCATTGTTAATTGTTCGCGCAAGCTTATTTTTGATTAACATAGTAGGGAATTTGAATTTCAAAAAACACTGATCTTCATTTGAAAGACGACCAGGTGTCGAAACATTCACGGAAAATCGAACCCACAATCTTAAAATTACGGGGCCCCCACTTTACTACTAAGGCTATGTCTCATCGGCGCCAATAAACCTATTTAATAGCCTTAATTTTGATTAATAGGACTAAAATAACCTTAAGCGTGCATTCATTTTTAATTCACATTTTAATAGACTTTGAGTTGGGAAAGGAAGAATTTAGGAAGTTTGAAAATATATTTAATGACACAAATATTTAATGAGATGAAATGAGTAAGGGTAATTTTGAAAAATATAATTAATGTCTCTTTAAACTTTTCAAAGCGACAAATGTTTTGTGTCAAAAAAAACACTCTCTAAAATGACAAATATTTTGAGACGAAGGGATTATATTTCAAATTCCTAATGAGTTGGCAACTTCACGTCAACATTTGTCTCCTTATAACTCATTTTTTATGATTGGAATTTTGAGTGATTCAACTGTAAGTGATTTAATTAAATGTTTAAAAGTGAAATTTTATTACCAAATTAGTTTTCTTATAAATGATTTAATTAAATATTTAAAAGTAAAATTTCTTAACTAAGCATAAAATTTCAGTCATAAAAGCAAACGAGTTCTTAGCAGTACACTAATGGAAGATATATGGCTTACCAACAACAACTGGGATGTATGGACAAGTACGTGATACTATATATAGCTAGTGGTGCGTCATATACAATTTACTCTTTTTATTTTTTATTTTTTTTTATTCTTTTGGTATTTCAGTTCTAGTTGATTTAATTAAATTGTTACTAATTAATTTTGATCTTGATTACATTTGAAATTTTGATAAGTCCTATACGTTAAAATTGATCATAGAAACTCTAATTTTGCATGTATTCCACGACACTAGTGTTGGTTTAATGGATTATATCTCTTTGCTCGATTGAAATTTGCATAAGCCGCATGCGTAATTAGTGTTTTTGAAATCTATACATCTTTACAATGAATTTAAGTAACGCAATGCTTTTTCCCAGTTTCAAACCAAAGAGTTACTCCATCCGTCCCCAGTAGATGTCACTTTAGCAATATTTTTTTATCCTATAATATATGCCTTTCTCATATTTCAATAACATATATGTGATATATGATTCACATCTCCTCTGAATATATGTATAAACCTTGTAAGTGGCATCCAGTTTTTTTTTTTTCCTTTTTGTCCTCTATTGATTCTTAGTTTACTATTGGCATTAGGTTCTGATTAATCTTCCTCATGAAGCTTCCAATGCATATCTTTCGAATTTCAAATGAATGCAACTACATGTGCAACATTATGTCAGCTTCTCTTCTTCTTATATTCCAAGCTAGATATTGGTATATATGAGGTTCCCAATAATTTTCCCCGTGAAACTTTATACAAATGTGACATTGGAAAAGTATAATAAAGTAGCTCGAAGGTATTCTAGGACTATACTTTAATCGAAAATACTAATTCATAAAAGATTATAGAGTAAGGATAAGAATACTTCTCTTCTCTACAAGTTTTAAGACTCAAAAATATGATTTACATTCTTCAAAATATTCTAATGAAAAATGATTATGATAAATGGCCATCTATAGGCCAAAGAACCCCCTAGCATAGACACAATTTCAATGCAAAGTACTTATGTTTGACCTTTCGTCTATTATGGGTTCAGATATTTCAAGATATTTGATAATTCATTGACTTACTATAGATTTATTCATGTCTTTATAAATCTTATTTTTATGATCACATACATAATGTTTGTTTAAGAAAGATTGCCTATTATGATACTTGTCTTGATTAGTGGCTATTTGATTATTTCATTAAATAACTGATGAGTGTCATCTAAATAGGTCAAACACTTTCCTCCTATGTTTATATTTGTGTTTTTTTAGGAAATGCTGACCTGGTATTGTTTTCGGTAGCAATAATTCTGCATGAAATATTTCACCAGCGGCTCATTCATTTCTTTAACTAATACTAGTCGTCGTGTGTCCTATATAAAGGAGAAAATGCATTCCATTCGATAGAACACTAATGTTATGAACACTTCAAGTTAGAAACTTTAGTTTAAACTACATAGTGATTTAACTTGTTTCTTTGCTTGTTGTATCAGTGTAAGGAACCTTACGAGGTAGAGAGTAAACACAAACAAAAGCATTTCTTATAGCAAGTTGAGTTGTTAAGTGGTTGTTGGGTCATGGTAGTAGTCTGGTGCATGAAGTTACCAGCTAGTTGGTGGGGGACATTTAAGCATACTATGACATTGAGGTCTGGACGAGCGGTCGCCGCGATACATACTGATAGAACGGATCACGTTAACTTGCTTCGAAGGGTATTGGCTATTGCGTTGCCACTTTTTGGATTGAGAGTGCTTTTAGTTCACCCTTTTACTTTATTGTATTCATCCCGGTATTATTGTCACTATGTACTAGAAAATGGCAAAATAGCAATGGAATTTTAGCCACGGACAAAATCGGTTGCCAACAGCCACAGACCTAGCCACGGATATTGAAACATGTGCCATGGACCTAGCCACAGCAAAAAAAAATTTCCATTTTGGCCACGGATAGAACCGCGGCTAGGAAATATTTAATTTTTTTTTTTTTAAAAAATGTATATATTTGCAACAGTTTTATCCATGGATAAATTTGAAAAAATAAATCCCTCTTGGCCATGGATTAAATCGTGGCTAGGAAATATTTAAATTTTATTTTTTAAAAAAATATGTATATTAGGCATGGTTTTATCCGTGGCTGACTTTGAAAAAAAATATTATTTGTTTTTCCACCTTGACCATAGATAAAATCGTGGCTAGAAAATGTCTTAGAAATTTATTTTTTTTTAAAAAAATGTATATATTAGCCACGGTTTTATCCATGGCTAAATTTGAAAAAATAAAATTCCCTCTTGGCCACGGATAAAAACGTGGCTAGGAAATATTTAAAATTTATTTTTTTTTAAAAATGTATATATTAGCCACGGTTTTATTTGTGGCTAACTTTGAAAAAAATATATTTTTTTCCCACCTTGGCCACGGATAAAACCGTGGCTAATAAATATTTTTAAAAAAAATTAAATATATATATTAGCCACGGGTTTATCCGTGGCTAAAATTGAGGGAAAAAAATTATTTTTTCTATCTTGGCCACGGATAAAACCGTGGTTAGGAAATATTTTAATTATTTTATAAAGTATTGAATTTTTTTTTAAATCGGCTTGCTTAGCCACGGATTTTTCCATGGCTAAGTCGCAAATTATTTTTTTTTTTATTTTAAATGGCTTTGTTATATCCCTTGATCAGACATTTCATCATGAATATTATATATATTTAGTTATTTTCATCATGATTATTATGTTTTGGCATCTTATGAGTTAAATATTACAGTTTGTTTAATGAAAATGCATTTTTTCCTTTTAGTGATATATATATATATATATATATGACTTCGTAGTTTAGTAACAATGTATGCTAAGGACAATTAATTTGTCACAAATTATCAAAAACTCGACTTTATTTGGTATTTCAAGCATATTGATTAGTTTTCAAGATGTATTACTCTAACCGTATGGTTACGTCTAAGCTAATTAACGAAAACACTCGATTCGGATAAAGTTAACAGATAATTTTGACTTTTGGCCACGAAAAAATCCGTGGCTGGAAATTAATTTATTATATTGATTAGTTTTCAAGATGTATTGCTCCTCTTACTTGTGATGAAAATGAAGGCGACGATGACGATGATAATGATGAGGAGGATGATGGAGACGATGATGTTCCTACATTTGACCTTTAGATACTGTTATACATATTGATGTATGAATTGTTGTGTTGTTGTATGAATATGCCATATGGATTATTAGTATTATATTGATATACAGTTTGTTAGTATTTATGTTTGTTGGTATTTTGATTTTTGAAAACAATTGCAGGTTTTGGGGTGTATTAAAATCAAATTAATTATGAAAAAAATTATCAGATTAGCGACGCAAATTATTATTTTTTAAAATATTTATTTTTAGCCACGGATTTTTTTGTGGCTATATTTAAAAATATTTTTGAAACTATTTATTTTTGGCCACAGATAAATCCGTGGCTAGCTTAACAAATTTTTTAAAAAATAAAAGGTTGGCCATGGTTAGATCAGTGGCCACTTTTAGCCATGCCAAAATTGGCCACGGAAAAATTCCGTGGGCAGATCCGTAGTCATTTTTTTTTTGTCACGGATTTTTGCCAAAATCCGTGGCCAAATCCGTGGCTAAATCTCTGTTTTTTTTTTAGTAGTGTGTTACCTATTCAAATCCTTCTATTTGGGTGAATAGTAAAATACCAAGTGAAAATTCAGGGAATAGATGTAGCTCAATTGGATGAACGACGATAAGTCGATCGATGTATCATTTTACTGCCTTATATTTACTTTTCTTTACTATTTTAATGGGTATTTATCTGGTACTTCAAATACTAAAAAGTAAAGCGTTTATACATGGACTCTTATTACACAGATTAATCTGCTACATTTTTCCTATCAAGCACACCCATTTTTTTTTCTAACAACTTGCTGCTGAAATGTGATTCAGATCGTTTCATGATTTAAGAACTGAAACTAGTGCCTACAACTTGAAAATATGAAGGGAAATCATGAAAATTTATTGACTACACATTTCTCAAGAAAAAAACACAGAAAAATAATCATAAATATGAGTATCAAAGTGAACCGTACCGTATTTTCGGTTAGTCTTTATTACACTGAGCATAACGCTCTAATAAAAATTGCACCTTGACAATGGTTTTTTCTATTTTTCTTTTTTTCTGTTGAAAATTTACTCGTGGCTTTCCAAAAAAAAACATGGCTCACGAACTATTTTATTTTCAATGAGAGTATTTCAAAAGGTTGATATAAAATCAACTACAACATCATATTATTACTAGCAATAATAATATTAGCTACAAAATGTAAAAGTAAAAATATAAAAATTATTATCGATTATTTTAGTAAGTAAAAACACCTTCCATTTTGCCATTAATTAAGTTTCTTTAGTGACAATAATTTTTTTCTCGATAGGAAAAATGGGTCACAACAATTAAACTGAAAACAACAATTTTTTTCTCGTCTCAATGTTCATTGAATGATGACAAGATTTAATTAATGTTTTAGTGATAACCATTAACAATTAGGAGCATACCCTGGGTTACATAAAGCGAATACACGTGCGAGTACGTGAGCGAGTGTGCGTGCACGAGAGCATAAAAATAAAAATAAAAAATTGAGTGCAATAGCGTCTTAATGCGTGTAATAAAAAATTATTTTATATATAATATTAAATTATATATATTTAATACAAATACATTTGAAGATGGAGTATAAGAAAAATAATTTTATTAAATGCTAAAGTTGAATTGTAACATCAATAATTAAATGTAATTGATTAAATTTGTCAATTCTTCTTACAATCTTTTTTTTTTATATATATGAATGTATAATTTATACAAGAAAAACTAGTCGTATGAAGATCCTTTAGAAAAAAAAAATAGCTTCTTGTACTTATATATATTTACTTATTATCTAGCAGTTAGAATTATTATATACTAATTAAATACCATGTAAATTGGATATACATTTATTTTTCTCAAAAGGCTAAATCAAAAAAGTAATTAAAAGGGTCTATTTATAAGTAAATATCAAACATTTAGTATTTTTTTAATATTATGTTTGAAATATAAGTGCGCGACCAATAAAATTTAATGTGAGGATTAGAAAATTTAAGTCGTTTTAAAGCGAGAACTAAGTACTCAATTCGCTAGTTCCAGCACTGAGTGCGAGAGCGTAAGGGTGGTAGAAGAACTATGTGATTTAGGGCATACCTATAATGACAACTTGTTAGCAAAATTTTGTGATAAGATTTCATTATTACTAAGTTATCAACATATGTATATCACTAATTATCAATTTTGTATTATATTATCATATTTTTACATTATGTTATCACAATTGATATTGTACAAACTATATTTTGTAACAACATAATTTTGTTGTAACTAAAGCATATAATTAATGATAATTTTTTCATTATCACTTGTTATATTATTACTAATTTACTTTTTTTTTTCTTGTAGTGTATTAGTTGGTTCTGGGTGCCCCATTTGATGCAATTTTTGTACTATTTTGACTAAAATAATGACTTTGAAATTTATCAAAATTATTCCGAAATAATTTTTAAATTATCCTATTTTTATAAATTTATTTTCAAAATATCCTTCTTTTAAAAAGGTTTTTCATTTTACCCCTTTTGAATAGTGATTCTACTATTTGAATAGTATTTTCACTGTTTATAGTTTCTTTATTTGTTTTGTTGTCCAAACATTTTATTTTATTATAACTTTAGACCTCTAAGTTTTAGAAAAAGTACGGTATATCCCAATTTTTATCATATATAAATTTTATTAGTTTTACTCTTTCTAGATTTTTACACTGCATAAGAATATAATTTTATAGTGTTCTATCTGCTTCCCAAAGTTCTTTTAGTTCTCTATCTATTTGTTCTAATTGTTTAACATAATTTTTAAGGATTTCATGATTTATAGTTTTATTGATTAGATCAAAAACATAATCTTCTTTATTATTAGATGTCACAATAAGAATTCTTAAATCTTCGGGTAGATCTTCTAGTGGTTTTAAAATTGCTATTTTCTTTTTATTATTGTTTTTTCTTTTAAATTGGTTCTTTATGATGTCAAAATCTTTTCCCATTATTTTATATCTTATATAACCAAACAACACATTTGCATAAATCTCTAAAACCACATACTTTCATAGCATCAAGTAGAAAATTATTTCTATTTAAATCTTTTAAAAGTATATTACCTCCTCGATGTCCTTAATTCTTTAATCCTCCTTCTGGACTCGTCTTCAATCACCTCGACAAGCCTGACTGGTTTTCGCCCAAACGCCCTCCTGGCTTCACGGGACTTACGCTTCCAAACGGCTACTGTCTCGAACGGTGTAATCACTACGGCCTTCGCAGAGTTAGAGAATTTTGGAAAATTTAGGAGAAATACAAGCTTAAAAGATTTCTATAGAAAGATTTCTAAACTTGAATATTTTTGAAAATAAACTGGTTTTATTTCCTTCAAAAAGGATTTATACAAACATGATTTAGAAAGATGGTTACAAAGATCTAAAAAGACTGGTTTCCTATACTATGGGTAGTTTTCAGAGTGAGAATCAGTCTGAATTTTTGAATGCTTTACAAGTGAAATCTAAGTACAATTTATAGATCTATAAATCTAACTATTCGCACTTCAAAGTTTGAGTTGGCGTCCGCTGTCTCTTTCTTTATGAGCTGGATCTTTATCATCTTTAGCCTCAGAAGTCAAAAGCTGCCTCCACAGCTATCTGCCATAATGTTTTAGTGGATGATGACGTCATGGCATCCGTCACTCCTTGTACTGACGTAAGGGCTTACATCATGATTTACAAAAGCCAATCATTTTGCAAGCTTTCTTCCTTGTAGTCTCTGTGCAGTAAAATTCATGTCTGAAAAATTTAGTGAGGAACTCCTTTAGCAATGGAGATTTTATTTGTCCTCCTTTCTTTAGTAAAATCCAATTATTGGCTTGCATGAGAGTTTCATATTGTCGCTCCCATAGAGACTCAGCAATGGATTGAATGGCTTTAATGCCCATGGCTCTTCTCTCTGTGATCCATGAACTGGTAAACTTGAAAGATCTAAAATTCTTTATACCAGTTTCGATCTTTAAGTTTGTAGTTATAACATCTATGGTGATCATGTGTTGGACTTCATGCCAAATGCGCATCTCAGGTTCTGGGGCTATAGAATAGAACTTGAGTACGACTTCTCTATTTCTAGCAATTTGACTGACCTGGGATTTAAAGCGGTCATCAAATTTTGAAATTTCCTTTAGATCTTTTCCAACATATAGCAGATCTAAAAATTCATAGTTTGCAAGCTGAAAAACTTTATGAGGATCAGCTCCAAATATGGCGGTGATTCTTGGATGAACACTATATCCTTTAGAGTAGAATAATGTTCTGGAATTCTCCCATCTATAGGCTTCTTCAGCAACTTCTTTACACTCTCGTTCCCATTTATTTGTAGGAACAAATTCTTCATTGGATTCCCTGTTGTTGAAGCTTTCAGGTTTATTGATTTTTATTTCGATAACTTCAACATCACTTTGAGATTTATGAAAGGAAAGAAAATGAGTAGATTTTAATTTTCCACATGTATGTTTGGTTGAAAGGAAAATAGATGGAAGGAAAATAGAATCTATTTATTTTCCCTTGTGTGTTTGAATGGAAAAGCGAAAGGAAAGAAAATGATTTATGTATTAAATGACAATTATAGCCTTATATCATTATAAATTATAATTATGTTATGAATTCATGTATTAAAATAGATTAATAAATTTGTCTAAAAAAAATAGATTAATAAAATTAAACTAAATAAGTATAATGCAAATAAAATTTATAAATTAATATAATGAAATATTTGTTTATATTGTGTCAAATGACAACTACAATCTTATATAATTATAAATATAATTAAGTTATAAATATAATTATGTTGTAGATAGTTTACTGAAAATAAAATAAATAAATTTGTGAAATATATTTTTACTGTATTATATAAATGAACACATCGTATTTGCTATTTAAAAAATGCAAAAATTCATACTAGTAGACGAAAAAATATTATTTAAATGCCTAGATATACATATGGAAATCTTGTTTTATAAATATCCTTACATTATTTTTCTCTCCTTTTCCATCCGATTTTGGATGAAAAAAATCAATGGGTCCCATACTTATTTTTCTATCCTCAATTTCTTTCCTTCTTTTTTCCTCTCACAACCAAACAAGGAAAAATACGCATTTTCCTTCCAATTTCCTTCCATCCCCTAGCCTTCCTCCCATTTTTCACCCTACCAAACGAAACCTTAGTGTCTTATTTTTGTGGAATTCGTAACCGATAATTATTCTGTCACAGATAAGTTTGCATTTTTTATATAAATGTCTAATTTAGTTATTATTTGGTCATATATTTTATAAGGCCCCGTTTACTTTGCTGGCACTTTTAACTTTTGTTTATGGGCCCCTTGACTTATCACTTGGTTTACCATAGTTTAGAACAAAGTTAATTGTTGTTTACATTGATTGTCAAACACCCGTTTGATGGTCCAAAAATACAAAAATTGTTTATTGTGGTAATTTTTTAAAACTCTAGAAAACCAGCTTTTTTCCCATTTTGCCACTTCAACAAGATCGACTCTACTATCACAAAACAGAGCTTGGCCATGAAATTCAATTGCCCGTAAGTCTCCCACAACTCTCATGGCGATTTTCTTCAATAGCTTTACAATTTCAATTATGTTCAACTACAACCCAAACCAAAATAAATAAATAAATAAAGTTAAAATCAAAAAGTGGGAAGATAGGGTTTTTTTTTTTCCAATTATTTTTTTTAAATAAAAATGAACCCGAACGATGGAAGGAACAAAAGCACCAATAGAAATGAAAAGAAAAGATGGGAAGATAGCGGGGAAGAGAACTAACCTCTTTTGATGGGAGAGAGAAGACCCACTTGATGTGCCCCAACGAATTGCAGAGACTAAAGAAACCCAGTGAAGTAAGAAATGGATTTCTTAATGCAATCCCACGTAATTTTGATGAATTTATGGCCTATTTAGTCTAGTCGCACATCAAGTCAATTGGGAGGTTAATTTAAACTCTACAAATTGGAGGGTCAATTTAAACAAACATAAACCAGCCGAAACTTGGATTTCGCTATTTAATGCGGGCCCGCCACCAATTAAAGCACACAGTGGAAAAGGCGGAAAACCACCGCTAACGTAGTGTGTTCACTTGAAGTAAACGCAATATTTTGAAAATTGGACCGGAGATAGAACCGGTCCGCCTTACTAATTACCGATTCAACCACTGGTTCAACCAGTATAATATCATAAAGAAAAAATAATATTATATTAGTTTTTATATAAAAAATATTATAAATACATTAAAAATTAGAAAAATATCAATAATAATAAGAAGATAAAAAAATGCAAGCTAATTGCCAAAATTCTAGTCATTCTTCTAATTATAGCTTAATTTTATAATAATTAATAATTACTCAAAAAATCTACTATAACATATAAATGCTTTTCCAAGTCTAAATATTGCATTGTTCAATTTTTATGTTAACATATTAACTAATAAAGAATAAAATTATATACTTTATAATGTTCAAATGTTCAAATGTGTTCAAAATTGTTTTTCATTGGAAAGAGACAAATAAAAATGGAAAACAAGAAAGAAAAAGGAAAAACCATTCAAAAGAGAAAAATAAAAATGGAATATGTACATGAAGCACGAGCAAAATAATCTCCTTAATACCATTGCATCTTTGTCTATGGCGCATCTGGAGGTTAAGGGATATAAATATTATTTCAATCTCAAAAAAATGGAAAACAAAAAGGAAAAAGCAAAAATAGACTGCAATAGAATAAAATCAGTTAGGGAAAGAAAACCTCAATAAATGATTACTTAATTTAAATAGTATTTTCTTTCCTTACCAAAAAATTGAAAGAATAAATAGTGTCTACTTCTTTCATCTAATTTTTTTATACTAAGGTTTTCTACAGATTATAGACACACAAGAGGCAGCAGGTGAGAGAATCAAATTTTTTTCCCTCTTCTTCTTTATCTTTCTTCTTCTCTATTTCTCTTCATAAACCAAAAATGGGGTTGATTTGAGTTTTTTTTTTTCAAAAGGTAAAACACAAAAAAAGGAAAAAAAAAAAAGAAAAATGAAAGAACCGCCAAACCGGGTCGTGAACCGGCATTGTCCCGCCAGAGCCAGTCTCCCTCTGCCCATCCTCCACCATTTTTTGCCCATTGCTACCCCTACCTCCTCTTCATCAACAATGCATCTGCATCTACTCAGGAATCATGTCGGTCCATTTGTAGCGTACATTTGCTCAGAAATCACGTCGGTCCATTTGCTGCGGGCGAGTTTCTTAGCACAATTAGCATATCACCAACTGATCAACTATGCATCTTTATTAAGCCCTATATTGTAATGGTGCTGATAATGAGTTTCCGACGGAAGTTGCACACAAGTCAATATTGTTAAATAGCTTCTTTTTGAAGATTTCTCCGCTTGAGTTCTATAGTTTTCCAGATTTTGCTTGCATCTGAAAATTATTACCAATTTGGAGATGTGGATGTGTGCTTTCATTAATTATAAGAAGATTTTTATTTGTTCTTTCATTTTTTGTATATTGTAAGTATTTTCTGATTTCTATGCCCTCCTAGAATTTAAGTTATTTGATCATAATTATTTATGTTCATGAATTCGGAAGAACTTCGCATTTTCAGTATACTTACCAAGTTTTTATAACTTGTTTTAGGATATTGAGTTTGAGATACACCTTACATAGCCTGGAGTAGAAGAAAACTTGATGACCTTTTTTATTTTTTATTTTGGCAAATGTACGGATCCGGCAAGCAAGTGATAAAATAGTGAGTAGAGTATCATTCTCATAAGAAACAAAATTATCAAACGCCGATTTTTAAATTTTTTTACTATTTAAACTTTGAATTTTGATGTAGTAGAAAAAAATAAAATAAATAATGAAGGCAAATAATATAAAAGACAATACTAGTGCATAGGTTTCATTAATTGAGTCTTTCAGGTAACAATCTATGTTTTTAACTTTTTATCATCCTATGATCCAATTAACTTATTTATTAATAGTCTCCTTTCGTTAGTAAAATAAATGCGTTGATAGATTTGATGTGTCCACTTTCCAAATTACATAGCAAAGACCCACAACTCATTGAGTACGAGAATTGTGTTAATTAAAAGGTTGCATCTCGGCACACTAATCAACTAGTTGATTGCATAAGAGTATGTTTATTTGTAAATCAATGTATTCCATATGCATATATAAAAAACCTTTTTTATTGACTCTCACAAACCTTCGTGCATGGAAAAGCCATGCATACCCTACATAGTCACCATATGACCCGCTGTGGGGTCAATGCGTATATCAAAATATAAATGTACATGTATAAGATTACTATGCAACCTCAAGTTTAAGGACTACTTAGTGAACATCATAAGTTGAGAAAAAAATCTTAACTTGATGTGCAATTAATGTTCTCATTTAAGTGTTCTTTGGTGGATTTTCAGTGAACATGTTCTCTAATGATCACCTACTTATGCATATGAATGTCTCTATATTTGATGTTTACGAAACAAGACATCCTCCCATTGGAGATATGTCATAAATACAAGTCTTAATTCGAGTCATGTTAATACCCTAGTATTTGTTAGACTCTTTAATTTTGAGCAATTTAGATCATTATTTATAGACTTATTTAAAGACCTCCATCTTTATATGCTAGGCCAAGTCTCATAGTCGTGATCCAAGAATTTCAACCATATGTATATAGATTATACTTAAGTATTACTAACATATTATGATTGATGAAGGTGGTCAAAAGGTATAAACTTTCATTTTTATTATTAATTGAAATAACTGTTTGTTATGAATAGTATCTGAAAGCATTGTCAATTTTATTAACTTGTCGGACATTACTCCAACACTCTCAAATCATTCCGTCACCATATTCAAGCTACATTAAATTCAAATATTTAACATGTTTATTATTATGAATTTATAGTTTTGAATTCTTACATATTTTTTTAATTACTTATAAATATTTATAAATTTAAATATACTACAAATATATCATAAGTATTTATATATCTGTATATTTGATTGTGTATATATATCTATACTACTAATAAAGCGTTTACGGGATCTAATAACAACCTTGGTTTCTTTGTTCTCTTTTGGTGTTTCTACTCTCATCTCAATTCTCCTACTATTAACGTGTTTTTAGTCTATTTCTTTTCTCATTCTCCTTATATATATATATATATATTCATATCTCTTTTATCGTTTATCTTTATTTTTATTTTAAATTTATTTGTTAATCTTATAATTCTATATTTATTTTAAGAGATTCTTTTATAACAAATATAATAAAAATTATAAAATACTTACATTACAAATAATTAAAAAATATACAAAAATGTATAAAATCTAATAAATATTTTTATTTTATATTCATAATTTAAAAATATAATTAAATTATATTTTAATTTTTTATTATATACACGTATCGAGTTTGCTCCACTAACTAATATATATGGATTATAAAATGCACTTAATCCTAAGTGGAATGCTATTAGTTTATAAAATGCACTCAATCCTAAGTGGAATGTTACCTGGCCTTACTTTTTATTGGTCGATAACTGATCCATGTCAATATTTTTGGAAGGAAAGTCGGAAAATTCCCTAGTTTGGCCAACAAATGATCCATGCCAACATTTTTCATCGAGTTTTTTCATTTTCAATTTTATTAATTTTTGGGATAATTACATTGACCACCCCTGAGGTTTGATTGATTTACGAAAAACTCCCTACTTTTTTAAAAATTACCAAAAACCCCCTAAAGTTTAAAAAATATTACAAACTTATTCGAATTTTCAAAAATACCCCTTCCCCTTTTTTGGGTGATTTACATTGACCACTCTGAGATTAGGCTAATTTACGAAAAATCCCATGTGGTTTCAAGAATTACCAAAACCCCCCTGAGGTTATACTAATATACAACTAGCACCTACTTAGGTTGACTTATCAACAATATTAATTCTTTTTTTTTTCACTCTGTAATATTGTTATCATAAAATTTTCATTTAATAGATTTGGAAAAAAAATATGATTACTTATTCAAATAAATATTCCGAATTTAATGTTATGAATTTATACTAAATATACGTAATATGTGCTAAATTTATATTTGAGAAAAATATAATTATATGCATCGTATATATCCATTATGTGAAATGAGAAATATAAACATTGATTGAAATAAAAAATTGAAATTAAATAATGCACTTGAAAACTTTATTTAGCTTGAGGACTCTAACTCATTTCTCTTAAAATTTACTCCGTATTAGTGATAGTATAACGTACTTGATGTGTTGGTAGATACCTTTAATGCATTAAATTCAGAATATTTATTTGAATAAATAATCACATTTTTTTTTTCAAATCTATTACATGAAAATTTTATGATAACAATATTAAAGAGGGGAAAAAAGATTTAATATTGTTAATAAGTCGACCTAAATAGGTGCTAGTTTTAATATTGGTATAACTTCGGGGGGTTTTTGGTAATTTTTGAAACCATAGGGGGTTTCTTATAAATTAACCCAATCTCAGGGTGGTCAGTGTAAATCACCCAAAAAGGGGAAGGGGTATTTTCAGAAATTCGAATAAGTTTGTAATATTTTTGAAACCTTAGGGGATTTTTGGTAATTTTTGAAAAAGTAGGGAATTTTTCGTAAATTAGCCAAACCTCAGGGGTAGTCAGTGTAATTCGCCCTTAATTTTTCAGTCCTACAAGCTAATATTGCGTATCGTAATTTTTGAAGAACAAAAATGCTAAATTTAATATAATTAATTTTTAAGAAATAGTTTTATATGATGCCTAATTATTATAAAAAGAAAAGTTGATTTATGAACATGAACATCAATTGCGCATTGCAAGGGTCATGGGTGTCAATTTCAAACACAATAAGTTAACTCAACGTGAAACAAACACAAAAGTAGTGGGTTTGGTTGAAATTGAGTTAGATCCTGAAAGCTACACAAAAATAATGAATTGAATTGTGTTGATTCGTGGGTTATTTGAGTAGCTGGAAAATTCAGTTGGATTAACTGACAATCGAACCATATCAATCCAATTCAATCTGATCCAAACTTTTTTTTTTTTTTTCTAGAAAACGTTATTATATATAAAAAAAATAAAAAAATATCACACTCCATGCAATATATTGATTTCAATATAGTATTGTTAAAGGGAATAACCAACTGGAAGAAATAGAACAGAATATTTTAAAATTTAGATTTGGTGTTAGCCATAGACATTCCTCTTCTTTCCGTCAATTTCGATTGATCTTCGTTTGCTAAACTCTATTGTGCGCGCTCAACGTTAAAACTAAAAATTCAGTACTATCATAAGATAGTTTTAGTTTGTTAAGGGTAAAGTTGCAAAAAGGCCTTGTAGTTGCTAATTTCTTACAATATACTACTTTACTATTTTATTAGTTTAGTGGTTAGTTTTTGTTGTAAGCACTTCTTGCGCGTTAATGTTCATGTTGAGTATCCTGTTGGAGATAATAAATAATTTACCTTTTTCCAATCCAAACTTTGATAAACACATTACAAAAGAATGTAATGTTAGTAATGAAAAATCACTATAAGAAAACACTACTAGAAAAAGTACTATTAATAATAGTATATAAAAGTGATAATATAAAAATTATCAATAATAATTAAGTTTTTTTTAGTGACAATAATTTTTATCTTGTCACAATATTCACTCAATGGTGACAAGAATTAATATGTTAGTGACAACCATAAAAAATTAGTAATACATGCACCTATAATAACAACTTGTTAACAAAAGAAATTATCATTAAGATTTTGTTGCAAGATTCTATTGTCACTAAGTTGATTGCCACTAATCATTAATTTTGAACTCTGTTATCATTTTTTACATTATGTTGTTACCGTTAATATTGTTCAAAACTCTATATGTTTTGTGATATGAATAAGTTGGTGACAATATTAACAAGTGATATTAAAAAAATTATCATTAATTATATCCAAAAAATTATAAGAATAATTTTCACAATCATAATAGTCACAACAATATGTCAATATGTTATCATTGATAATTGGTGACACTTCTAAAACTACAAATATGAGATCTCATTACAAGAAAAAAATAATATTAATGACAAGATATAAAAGAAGCATTGTAAAAGTTGTCACCAATAATTGTATTAAGTAAGAATATCTTCTATTTTGTAACTAATTAAGTTTTTTTATGACAATAATTTTTATATTGTTATAATATCACTCAATGGTAATAATAATTAATGTTTTGGCTGTCACCATTAATAATTAGTGATATACTTATAGTGACAACAGGATAATAAAAAATAAAATTATCATTACTTATGAGAAATGTAATAATTCTACCTTTCAACTATTTTTAGGGATAAAAGAGGGTGTATAAACGGCTATATGGAAGGCTAAAAGGTATATATGGATGAAAATAGAAGGGTTTGTGTGTGTGTATATATATATATATATGTGGGTAGAAGATAGACTACAAAAAAGAAGTGTTTTGAGTGTTAAAAGTAGAAGTAGAGTGGGGCGTGTTTTTAGGCGGGATTTCTTTGAAGGAGAGAAAGGTGGGATTTTGGGATGAAAATGGGGTTGGAGTTGGGATCTATTTATAGAGGAGAAAAGAAAACATAGCTAATATTTTAACAAAATAAATAGATAACCCTACATGCTATATGGACATTAATAAATACACGTCACTATATTAATTACCTAGTGTATATATATATATATATTTATATATGTGGACTTGTAGGTGTATATGTAGATATATAAATTACCACTAGTCTATATATGTGGATGTGTGTGTGGATATGTAGATATAGAAATCAGCATTAGGTGATATATGGATGTGTGTGTGTATATGTAGAGATATAATTTACCACCAGTGTATATATGGATGTGTGTGTATATAAGTAGATAGATAAATCACCACTAGTATATGTATGGATGTGTGTGTGTATATGTAGATATAAAATTTACCACTAATATATGTATTAGAGGAGATATTCTTGCAAAACAATTATAAAATATACTTCAGCAACTTCTTTATATTCTCGTTCCCATTTATTTGTAGGAACAAATTCTTCATTGGATCCCCTGTTGTGGAAGCTTTCAGGTATATTGATTTTTATTTCGATGACTTCAGCATCACTTTGAGATTTAGAAATTTTTTCTTTATTTTTCATGGAGTCTAAAAAGTCTTTATCCGATACTGGTTTAGTACCTTGACTTCCAGAAGACTCTACTTTTTCTTTACCTTTATTGCTTTCCCTTTTATCATTCTCATTTTCAGTTTCACTCATTTTTTTTTTCTTTATTTCTAGATTCAAGAAACAAATCTAGACTTTCTTGAAGGAAAAGGGCTCTCCTAAGTCCTTCTTGAGAGATGTCTGTAACTGTTTTAAAATTTAATTCTATCAAATCTTTTAGAGCTTTATTACTGTCAGCAATGTCTTGACAGACCAAGACAATATCGTCTATCTCATTCTTTAGCTCTTCAAGATCCATCTTTCTTTATTATTATTCCTGCAGAAAAATAAGAATTTATAAGATGATCTGTATCATCAACACAATTTTTGGGAAATTGTCACCCATCAACGGATTTGAAAAGTCTTTACCACCAACCGTTAGATAGTGGACTAGCTATATATATAGTGCATACAATCACTCTATTTGCATTTATAGGGAAATGCACACCCATCTCATCCATTTTAGAGTTGGAGAACTCATCCGTTTCCAAATTTTGTATTTCTAGAAATGAAATCGGCTAGGAAATTTTCTGAACCTTTTATATATTCTATTTTGAAACTGTAAAAGGAAAGGAAAACTTGCCATCTATGTAGCCTTCTGTATTGGGGTGTATTTGGTAATTTATTGAAAATCAAGGATTGTATCTGGGTATTATCGGTATGAACTTTAAAAGGTTTTTAATATAAAAAGAGAGAGAATTTCTGAATTCCTTTTATGATGGCTAGAAGTTCTTTCTCATGGGTTGTATAGTTGACCTCAAGCTTGACCGGAAGTACCGCTTGTATACCTGCATATCTCATTGAGATCGGTTTTAAGCAATGCTGCCCAATATAGATCTGAAGCATCCGTTTGTATAATCAATTTATCATTTTCATCAGGAAGTTTTAATTCTGGCAAAGTTTTACATTCTTCCTTTAAAGTTTTAACAATTTCTGTATGTTGATTACTCCATCCTTTAGTATTATTTTTTCGAAGCAATTTTTGAATCTCATGCTTATTTTTAGCAAGATTTATTATGAATCCCTCAGCATAATTTAGACATCCGAGAAATTTTTCAATTTGATTTCTATTTTCCAATTTATCAGGAAATTCACAAATTTTCTTAGATATATGGGGTTGGAGTTTAATTCCTTCTTTATTCAATTTTAACCCTAGAAATTCAATTTCTTCTTTACAAATTAAAGCCTTTCTTTCAGATAGGACTATACCATTTTCTTTACAAGTTTTAGCAAATTGTAGGAGATCAGTTTTATGTTCTTCTAAAGTATTAGAAGCAATTAAAACATCATCAACATAAACAACAAGAAATTCTTTATATTTATTAAAGATTTTATCCATTCTTCTTTGATATATAGAAGGTGCATTTTTTAATCCAAATAGCACAACTAACCATTCGAACTGTCCTTGAGGGGAACTAAATGTTGTGTATTGTATACTTTCAGGCTCTATTTTTATTTGCCAAAAATCCGAAGTACAATCAAATTTAGAGTAATATTTTTTTCTTTTAACAAGATTTAGTAAAACTTCTTTATTGGGGAGATAATAACTATCTGACCTAGTAAAGTGATTTTATCTTTTATAATTTATTACCATTCTAGGTTTTTCTCGTTTTTTCTCAGCTTCATTTTCAACCATGAAAGCTGGGCTACTAAAAGGACTATTACTTCTTTTAATCAAAGGTGGATTTTTATATAATAATTCATTTATTTGTTTATCAAATTCTTTTCTATCTTTTTCTGTATATAACATAGGTCTTTCTTTTATGACTATATTTTCTGTTAACTCGATTTTTGCCTTTAAATCTGATTCTTTATAAAAAGCCAGAGGATGGTCATTATAATTTTCTTTTAGCTGTTTTATTACATCTTCAAGAGTTATCCGTTTTATTGTTATAATGTGGATTTTTATCCGTTTTATTGTTATATTGTGGATTTTTATCGGAATTTTATCATACGGTCCACCAAGCTTCGCTGGCTGAACTCTGAATGGCTCATTTATTCGAGGTAATTTTAAGTAATGATTACATTTAGTTTTTAGAATAACAGAATAAAGATTCTGTGAATAAAACTGAAATTGTTGTAAGAAATCATTTCCTAACAATATATCAGTTTCAAGAGAGTTATAATCATATATAGTATTTACAGTAATAATTTTACTTCCTAATATAATATTTACTTTATCTGCCTTTTTATTAATGTGTTCGGCTTGACCCGTAACACCCTTTATCTTTATATTCCCATTCTCTTGCCATTTAGTATAGAGAAAGGATTTAAACAAAGTTATTTCTGAACCATTATCTATTAAGGCGCATGTTGTTATATTAGTATCTTGTACTGTTATTTGTACAAAGACACTTAAAGAAAAATTAATTCCCTTCATATTTTTTACAAAAGATCTTTATATTTCCTATTTGTAATGTAACCCCATGTTTCTCTATTTTATAGTAATCACATTGATTTAAGAAACTATTACCTAGAATTATATCGTAATAGTCTCCTGCCATATCACTATCTATGTAACAAGGTACAATTATTCTTAATTCTTCAAAAATTATTGAAACTTGTACCTCTTGATCACAAGTTATTAATTGACCTTCAAAATTTTTATATTGAAATATTGTAGAAGCAACCTTTGCAATTAAATCTTTATTTTTATGTTTTGCAAGGTGATTGCCACTAGCTCCTGTATCAATTAATATATTTGGTCCTTCAATATATGCTTGACCATTAAAATATTTAGCATTTATAATCATTGTATTGGTTATATCTTGTCTAGTAAATTCAACATTAGTAAGTAATGACTTACTAACACTTTTTCTAGATATAGTATTTTTTCCAAATTTTATTTGTGGTATCGAACCACTACTAGATCCATATTCTAAAATGGGTTTTCTGTTTATTTTAATTTCATAATCTTTTATTTCCTTAATTTCTTCTATCATTGGTAACTTTATTGTTGTTATTTTCCTGCATTCATTATCAATTTCAATATATGGTTTATCTTGATATATTTTACCATAATTACTATTAGTAAAAGCATAAATTGCTCTGTAGTAAAAGGTAAAAGCTTGACTTTTATCTCTAAGTTTTAAATCTTTCAGAAGTTGAAAGTGTAAACTTAAAGTATCATTTATATTTTGATCATTTATATCAACACTATATTTTGGATAACAATCAAAGCGAAATTGTGAATATATTAAATTTCCTTCAACTGTTCCTAAATGACTATTTTTAGCATCTATAAACCTTTGGTCATGAAGTGAAATAACCATAGGACTGTCTATTCCATTTCTAAATAAAGCTTTAACTAGAATTTGAATTCTACCAAGATAAACATATTTTATCTTTTTTCTTACTTCTTTATTTTTGATTTTATTTAAAGCTTGATTTATTGAAGATTTAGTAAGCAAATTTAACCTAATCTGCCCTTTAGTATGTTCAACATTTATAGATTTTTCAACTGTATGATAATCATATATATTTATCTTTTCTCTTTTTATGAACTCACCAAACGACTTAAAAATACTTTTGGTAGGATTCGTTGCATCAAGTTTTAAACCTTTTATTTTTAATAAAGTTTCTTGATCAAAGGTTATTCGTTGAGCATAACCTTCTGATCCTTCATAAATTTCTACTTCTTTATCTGAATCTTCAGTTTCGATTATATCTTTATTCATTTTCAGAATGACTAGAGTATGTTTCTTCTTCAATATACATTTCTTTATCTAAATAATTTTTTATATCTGAAACTTCAGACAACTCGTCTTGAAGTTCTATAAATTCGGCTTCTGTGCTTCGAATCTTTTTGGGTTTTTTACATTCAGGTGATTTATGTCCAATTTCTTCAGAATTCCAACATTGGCATTGTGAAAGATTTTTATTTCTTTTAAAGTTAGATTTTCTTTTAAAATATCTTCTTTTTGGTTTTATATTTTTCTTTTGAAAATTAGTATATTTTTTATACTTCTTTTTATGAAGTCTTCTTTTTGTTTTAATAATTCTTTCTTTATTACATCCCCATTGACTGGGTACTTCAAATTCATTACAATATAAAGGTGAAAATTTTTTAGTTCTTCTATATAAATCTTGAGATTTACATAATTTACTCAACTCTGAAAAGAGAAAACTAATTCGTTTTCCTAAAGTTGAAGTTGAATCTTTATTTTCTTCCTTCCATTTATTCATTATATATTTATTCCAGGGATGTGGAAGTTTTAAAAAGTACATATTAAGATATATACTTTGGTCTTCATTACTATAATATTGGGTATAATAATATTCTTTGAATTCGCAAGTATATTGCTTTAAATGCTTCATACTACAAATTCTAAGATTTATTAAGTTAGTTCTAGCTTCTTCCTTTTCTTTAGTGCTTTCTTTATCAGGGTCATACCACTGTTCTCCTAGATATTCATCAGAAAGATAAGCAACTAAGATTTCAATTCCTCTATCAGTATTATCTATTAATTTAGTTTGTACATTTCTTTTTATTATAGCTTTAATGTTTTCAGTTAATCCTTGCCACCAATTGAAAACAATACCATCAAATGTAGCAATTAAATAATCTACTTGCCTATTTGATGTCCATGTATCATCAGCGTTATATAAAAAGAAAACTTTCATAGTATTTGCCCATGAAATTATAGCCTTTTTAGTATCTTCTTTGCAATCTATATTTAACTTAGAACCTCCATGATTTATAGGTTCTCCATAATTAGTATCTGGAGTAAATTTATTGAATTGGTTATGAGATTTAGTATTCTTTATATGATCATAATATTGCCTTCTATATTTAGGAATAGGCATCATTTCTGATTCCTCTATTTCCATATCTTCTGGTTTTATTGTACCACTTGGGCCTCCAATTGTATTATTAGTGTTAACTAATACTTCATATTCCTCTATTTCAGAAAGATCTATGTTTTCAAATTGATCTATTAGTTCATTAATTTCATTCATCTTTATCTGTTTCTGATTCCGAATCTTGTTCTTTAGGTGGATTAGATGATGTAGCAATATCTTTTCCTTTTTCTTCTTTTTTAAGAGCTTCTTCTTCAACTAATATTTTAGGTAATTTAACATTAATCATATATGCATCAAAAGAATTTGGATGCACTGTTTCTTTATTAGTTTTTATTGGCTTTATTATAATTTCTCTTTCTTTCATTTTCTTATCGAATTTATTTTTCTTAAGACAAGTATTTTTTATTAGATCTTCAAGATTTGAATTACAAATTTTTAAGATTTGAACCTCTGTTTTTAATTCTTTAAGTTCTTGAGTTAGAACATATAGTGCCTCAAGTATTTTATTCATTCCTATATTTAATTCTTCGATATTTTTATTTATTTTATCCATTTGTATTTTTTATATCTATTCCAAGCTATTTGAGCATTTTGTTGTGTAGCTTTTATCTTTTGTTTGCAACTTTGTATTTTTGCTTTATTCTCTTTTGTTTTAATGTGTTCATATTCTCGATTATATTCTTCAAGAATTATATTTAGGCTTAGAATTAGATTTATATGTTGTATCCATCGTTTAAGATGTTTATTTGTCTTCATAAGCGACTTAGAATATCAAGTCCTTCATTTATTTGTTTTATTTTGCTTTTCAAAAAATCAATTCTAAAAGCATCTCCTCTATGATAAGTTGGTTTTCTAAAAATAAAATCCAACTCCTTTTGATATAGATACAATTCTACTTGAAGCCTATGTAATGTATAATTAGGCATTGCTAAGTAGAATCATTACAGCTCTGCGATTTTTATATTCTTCTAACTTTCTATAATACAATGCTCTTATTTCAGCATCTTTATGTGCTTTAGCTTCTTTCTTTAGAGACATCAAGAGTTTGTAGTAC
The DNA here is from genome assembly GCA_026212405.1 of Petrea volubilis. Taxonomy (NCBI): domain Eukaryota; kingdom Viridiplantae; phylum Streptophyta; class Magnoliopsida; order Lamiales; family Verbenaceae; genus Petrea; species Petrea volubilis. The sequence continues at coordinate 4,937,986 of CM047884.1, forward strand.
TTCTCAACCTTTGGATACCTTTTAGTTTGTCGAAACAGTCTATTCTTCATGGTGAAGATAACTGCCATTCAGTTTCATCACATGAGAAATCGCAAGATAAACTTTCTATATTTATGTTATCACTAAATTCTCTATCGTTTATTTCTTGTAAATAAATAAATAATTCTTTAATAAGTAAAAGATTTATAATGGATAATTTTAATAATTCTATATATTCCATATTTTATAAATTTTTATTGATCTTTATGGCTCTTTTATGGCTCTGATACTAATAAGACAATGGGGTTTTACTTAATTTAATATAACAAATTTAAGAAAAGTAATAAATAATTAAAAATTTATGATTTGAGTTTATTTAATGTAAATAAGGATGGTTATGAAGTTTTGTAGTTCAAACATATGTTTTAAAGAAACTTTATAGGAAAAATGGACTAAATTGATCAAAAATACTTTGGAATGAGGTTTAATGAAATAAAGAATAAAAGGTGGGTTTTTAAGAAATCACGCCGGCCCACATGAACAGTAAAACCGAGCTTTAAGGGTTCGATTTAGGGTATTTTTGAAAGGATTTAAAAAGGTGGGGTATTTTAAAAAGGTAAAAATTAAAAAGGAGTAAAAACAAAATTGTTTCGTTATCATTGATAATTGGTGACACTTCTAAAACTACAAATATGAGATCTCATTACAAGAAAAAAATAATATTAATGACAAGATATAAAAGAAGCATTGTAAAAGTTGTCACCAAAAATTATATTAAGTAATAATATCTTCTATTTTGTAACTAATTAAGTTTTTTTATGACAATAATTTTTATATTGTTATAATATCACTCAATGGTAATAATAATTAATGTTTTGGCTGTCACCATTAATAATTAGTGATATACTTATAGTGACAACAGGGTAATAAAAAATAAAATTATCATTAGAATTTTGTAATAAGATTCCATTGCCACTAAGTTGTTACATAAATGCGTCAGTAATTATCTATTTTGTATTATATTGTCACTTGTTTACACTATGCAGTCACCATTGAAATGTACAAACTATGTTTTGTGACAACTTAAATTTATTGTCACTAAATATTTATAATTAATGATAAATTTTTTATTATCTATTGATATATTGTCATCAATTGAATCATATATTTTCTTCTAGTTTCTTTCCACGAAATGACAATCACAACTTTTTTCTTTTTCTTTTTTTGGTCACTAAGTTGCCATTATATAGGGATGTCTCTAATTGTTAACGATAACAACCAAAATATTAATTATTTAACTACTGAGTGAGATTGCAACAAAATAAAATTTATTGCCACTAAATAAATTCTATTTACAAAATAGAAGATAATGTCTCTTAATTTATTACTGGTGACATTTTTTATATTACCATTTTTATATTTTATCTCTAATATTACTTTTTTTTTTTGGCTTGTAGTGAATTAAGTTTTCAGTACAAAAAGTATCACTATTAACTAATATGTGTTCACAATATGCTTAGATTGTGTTTAGTAGGGATTTATGTGTGGGATTATATGTGTGCCCCACATACAATTATGTTTGGTAGATTTTTTTGACCTTCTAAAAAGAATAGACCCGATTTCTTATACATTAATTTGTGGGATAGCCCATCCCACCATGGAAGTGGGATGTGTTATCTACTTGATTTAGATTGAGTTGTTAAGATCTGTAATTTACTGTATTGTCGTCCTTAAGTATATATGATGAGGCTTAAATTAACGAAATTTTTGCAATTTGCTTCAAATTCCAATATAAAAAAAGAATACTGTCAAACATAATTTTAAGGGTATCTCATGAAATAATATTTGTTACCAAATAGATTAATGTAATAGATTGGTAATAAATTTATAGCATATCTATTCACTAATTTCACTATTGATAAGTATTGGTATATTATAGTGATAATTTGATGAAAATGATTCGTGATGAGATTTTGATCACCAAATTATTATTATTATTATACACTAATTATTACTAACAATAATTGAATAAGAAATTTTGTTATTGTTTTACTTGAGAATATTTTTATTGTGCCAAAACAAAAAACAAATTGACAAATTAATACATATGGGTCGTGTTTGGTTGGGGTTTATCAGTCAGATTATATGTGTATCCTATCAATAATTATGTTTGATAGACCTTTTTTTGGCATTGTATAAATCGTGTGCGCGATATGGGATAGCACATCCCACCATAAGGGTGGGATGTGTAACCCATTTGATTTGCATTGAATTGATAAGATTTGTAATTTACTGTACTAACCTTAAATATTTATGATGGAACTTATGTTTAAAGATTTTTTTATAATTTGCATTTAATCTATACAGAAAGAAAAAGACTCTATCAAATATCATTTGAAGGATATCTTCTAAAATAATACTTGCTATCAAATAAGTTAATACAATAAATTGATAATAAATTTATAACATATGTATCGGATGGTTTCATAATCACCCAAAATTCTATGCCGTTGTCAAACGCAACCATGATGTATATTGTCAGTTGACAATTGGTCATTAATTAATTTCTTCTCATAATAAGGTTACGAATAGTAAATTAGTTTTACCCTTACAAAACTTAACTCAAGGAACCCAAAAAAAAAAAAAAGAAGAAAAAGCGCAATAATTTGTAAAAATAACTTTTTGCTCTAATTATATTATTGTAAACCTAATTAATATTTTTTGAATTAACTTCATTGCTAATCAAAGAAATGAGTAGAATCTATGTGAGCAATCAATTAACATGAACAAAGCGATAATAATACACACACACACACACACACCCCTTAGTTTATCTCATTTTTCATCATCATGCATATATATAGCATCAATAATTTGAATCCACACGGTTATAATTATCAAATCATATCAAATCTCTTTTTTTTCCCTGGTTGGGACCACTTTTTCATGACAAATACAAAAATCCACAGCCTTACTGAAAAATAACTTTCAGCAAAGCACTGCACTATCAAATTGACCTCTCACCTTTTGCATCACTGAATCACTGCCATGACTCATATGCTTCAAATAGCCAACTCAATTATAGCGATGATAATTGGTATCCAACAAAATTTCATGGTTTAAGTAGATTTGTGAGCCGTTGAATTAATTGAATACAAAGAGTCATATAAAATCAATTATTTATATTATCATGTATGATTCCATAATTACTGAAATAATTTCAGACATCATCAAACTTTCCAAAAAATCATATGAAACTCATTTATCAAACATGAATATATCCCCCTAACCCATTCTTTGAATATATATTGTTAACTATTCCTATCAAATAAATACTAAAATGTGGTTTATGTTATAAAGGCTTAGGCAAACCCGATCACTTCACAAGCTAGCTTTTGGGGTTGAGTTAGACTAAAACCCCTAATCTTTCTACATGGTATCAGAGCAGGTTAAGTTCTGTATTATTAATTGGGTTCCCCGTAATACTACTTTCACGCTCCAAGTTGTTTACCTTATATTCGGGTCTGGGCGTGAGGGGGCGTGTTAACTATTTCGTATCAAGTAAATATTGAGATGTGGTCTACCTTATAAAAGCTTAGGCAACCCTCACTTCACAAGCTAACTTTTAGGGTTGAGTTAGGCCCAAGCACCTAATATTTATATATATATGTGTGTGTGTGTGTGTATTACATGAATTAAGCTAGAATAAGTGCATCATTTTACTCAAGAACAATAAGTAATTAAATATTAGAGATCTATTCATATTGCATAAGAACAACTACCTAAACAAATATTTAGAGTCTCTTTTTACAAAAAACACACATCAAAAAACTTATATGCTAGTAATTGACATTAACAAACAACAAGTTGACAAGCTAGCTAGTATAGCCAAAACCTGAGAAGATATAATGCAAGGTGTATGCTAGCGACAGCCAAACTTGATATACACTCCAAAAAAAGAAAAAAAAAAAAAAGACAACACCAAGAAACAAGAACAACTTGATAACCATACATATATATATAACAATTTGGGTCACAAGTTTTGCTATACCTGCAACTCAACTACACGGGATATCATGGTGGCACATATCCAAACCCTTCAATGATCCATTTTTCGTTGGAACTAATTTCAAGAAAATCAATACGTAAAGATATGGATCAGATCAATTGGACTCGGGATTTGGACCGCTAGGGACTTCATGAGCAGCGGCGCGAAATAATTCGCGATCTCCATTTGAGGACGTTTTCGTGCTTGTGCTGTGACGATTATTAAGAGTAGTTTGTGATCCTTGATTTGCTAATGATTCCTTGCTTGTAGGAGAATAATGGGGGCCAATTTTGTGTTTTGATGCAGATGAACCCTCTACTGCAACTGAAAATACGAGCAAGAATATGACTAGAATTTGTGCAAGTAGATTAGCCATGAAGATAATGTGACCAAGAAAAAAAAAAATCCACCCCCCAAAAGCCCTCGAGAAAACAATATCCATGAACCAATTGAACCTTCAAATTAAGTTGAACAAACTTATGTTAATACTAAGATATATTTTGGCAGTACAAAAGTGGGAAGGGATGATTAAAAATATTTGGGGTGATTTTCAAAACCACATGGGTTGATGGATATTGAAGTGTTCACATATCTTGGAGATGTATATGAGCCCTACTTTTTCTTATTGTCCATGTTTTTATATCTGTTATTTGCACAACGACACCCCAAGTTTTAAATAATATATGAAATTTCCAAAATTTCGGCGACTTAGTTCACATTCTTCTATCTAGATACGTTACCTAAGATTGATTTTCTTGTGGTGCTTTACAATTCATACTAGCTAAAAGATGATCGTTAAAAAGTACTGAACTTGATCGACGAGACTATAGTTCACACTCAAAGAATTAAAAAAGAAAATTAAGGATAATATAACAAGTGATAGTATATAAGATGTTGCTAGTTATATATATTTAGTGAACAGATATTTTGTTTTGTTATGAATATTTTTTTATTGTCAATATATGGCAACAAAAGTACTAGTGTTTAACTTTTACTCAGATTGACAATTAGTAAAATCTCTATATTGACAACTAGGGAACAAGAAAATCTTGTCACAAATCCATAGCGACAACTTCTCTATTGCTGAGCTACCGCCATGGGAGTGTCTAATTTTTAACAATGAATAATTTAAACTTTTTACTGATAGGTTAAAAATTATTTTCAACAAATAGATTTAATAAATAACAAAATTGAAACCATAATTTTGGAGTAAATTTCATTTAATTACATTAATAACTCATGTACTATGAATCAAGTTATTACAATATGATCTAAAGTACAAACCAAACTATTTTATCATAATGAAATAAAAAAATTAAGTAGAACATTTCGATGGGCTAGGGATTGAATTCAAGACCTCATAGTTTCGGTGTCTCAATTTAGACAATTGAGTTAAACCTCGTCGACAAATAGAAAATCATATTATAACTTACTATACAAATATATATATATAGTTCATTTGACAACTTTCGCATGTAATTTTTATATTTTATTGTTAATATTATTTTTTGTTGTTGTTTCACTTAATCCAATAATTCTACAATTGTAATTAGAAACCAATTAGGTAAAAGAATTACTTACATGAATCATTTATTTAGAAGTTAATGTAATTAATAACATTTAATTTGAAAAGCAATTCAATATTATAGTTAGGTACTCCATATTAATTTTCCTAGGGAAACACCTAGGTCGGAAAACATAACATTACTCCTATGCTCTAACCTTTATCTATTGGCCTGGCTTCGTTAAAGTAAATAAAAAGCTAGCTGACCTCATACCTCCTTTGTTGGACTAAAAACTAGACAGGTGACATATATTCATCCAATAATATTGCCAAATAAAAAGATGAAATAAAATTAGTTAGAAAGGGCGTCAAAATGACATCAACTTTTTCGTCTTGTACTAATATTGCCTTGCTAAGAATACTGTGCTTTGACTGCGACGCGCAGTTGAAAATTATAAATCTTGTTCCAAATATCCTTATAAAACACACACACACACACACACACACACACACACTCACTCTAACACACACGCATAAATGTAATATATTTTAATTTTTCTTTTTGCACACACATATATAGATGTGTGTGTATATATATTACATATTTGCCCTCAGTCCCATCATATTCATATTAGTATCTATAAATAAAAAAGAACTTTTAGTATTGACAGCAAGATCGTTTATATGAGATATTTTATAAAGAACAAGATTTTATATAGATTTGATATAGTTTAAGAGACGGAGCGAAGGGGGTTGGAGGGAACGGTCGTTCCACTCAAATTTATTTCGAATTAAAATTTATATGTATTCTTTTAAAAAAAATTGAATTTCACCCTATTTGGGCCCAAAAATAATTTTTGAAATCAGATTCGGAGTGGGCTGATATTGATTTATTTTCGCCACGCCGAAATAAATTAATAAGACCCATGCCACTTCGACGCGTCCACAGAACCCATGTTGGAAGCCCAGGCCGGAATAAAATAACGGCCCATAGCCCAATCGGCCAAAAATATAAAATAGAAAATAAAATAAATAAAATAATAAAAGTCAAAATCAAACCACTCACTTCTAGGGGTTGTTAGAAGAAGAATAACAGAATGGTTGAGAATAGGCTTTATTATATCTACATATGCCTAAAATAAAGGCCATGTGTTATTAGGAGCTTGAAATTTAAACAAAATGGCATAACTACCATAAACTAAAAATAAGGACGACCATTCATTTACAATGGCCAGACTTGAATAAACCTCCAAACTCCAAGAATAAAGGATGTCGGTTGCGTCCTGAAGTCTATAAAAGGGGATCCGGATTCGTCATTCAAAAGAGGAATCAATCAATCAACACACAACATCAAACACAACAATTCTCTCAATCAAGAAGTCATCACTTCTTTGATTTTTTAGTCTAAATGAACAAAGAGTAGCTTTAGTTCAAGTAGGTAGAAAACTGCTACGGGTGTTTGTAACCATACCTCATTCGACTCGAATTGAGGATATCAATGCACTCATTCCGTAACGTCACGAGGTCGTAGCCATCACTCACTCAGATTGGGCCCGGTTCGAGGTGAGATATCAATGCGACGGAGTGGTACCCATCATCCATATCGAGCGTATGCATGAAGAGGAGTACAGACGGAGTCAATCAATGCTCGTCGGAGTGAACAGCCTCTGAATACACCCACAGGTAGATGTGACCGAAGTCATCAATGTGGCTGATTTGTAGCTAGAGTTCTTAGGGACTGCTCAATGCATCTCTGTCATAGATATGGCCCGAGTCATCAATGCGTGTGTCTGTAGTCGAGTCTTGTAAAGTCCGTTTAGCGAGTAGCCATAGTCTTCGAATTTATTTTCTCTTCGACTTAAGCTTTTCGACCCTTTTCGATTTTGAGAGTGCTAAATTGTTAAGTCCTACATTGAGTTGTAGGCAAGTAGAACCTCAGGGGTAGTGTTTGCCTACTCCGATTCAGTCGTTTTTCAGATAGAAGTCTTGGGCGCATTACATTTTTCACTTCGAATTGAATTACATTTTGCTTTCACTTCGAATTGCATTACTTTTTCACTTCGAAACACAAGACTTCCACTTGTGTGCTCCTGCACACTGGCACGCCTGCACCCGAACACGAGAAAGCTCACTTCGAATTGGTTGTTTTTCAGTTGAGCTCAGCCGGTTCGAAACCTGAGCGGCCACTTCGGCGCGGCCGGGGGAATTTTATGCAAACACCCCCATTACCTCAAAATCATAAAAATACCTTTAATATTTTATAAAAATTTACATTGCCTTCAAAATCAAAAAATTATGGCTCCGTAATTGAATAATTCACATATAAAACTTATAATTATAACCAAAAAAAAAGTGACTAGCGACTCGACTCAACCCGTCAGTGTTCATTAAATAAAGGGACATACATAAAAGCAAAAGCGAAGCCATCTTTATGAAAAATTGGCGCCGCTGTCTTCTCGATTCGATGCATCGGTCCCCACTTGTTTTATAAGCCTCTTCAAGGAAAATACTTAAATGCATGTATGTCTGTATTAGTATGTTATGGCGAAAAATTCTAGTGCATATAGATATATAAGCATATTTTTGACGTCCAGAAATATTTAAATAATAAATTGGGAAAATATTGGTTTTGGTCCGATAGACTGAATTCTATTCAATTTTTTTAAATAATTTAAAAATGTTTCAAATTTAATTTCATAACTTTATTTTTTTCTCAATATTTTTAGTATATACATTTGACAACTTCTGTTAAATTATTAACAGAAAAAATATACTAAAATAACTTGAAACGCTAATGCTCATTGTATGGGATGAAGTTTTAGTACCAAAATTGAATAAACTTTAACTTATAGGACCAAATACGAGATTAAGAGCCTAATTTGTTGTGCGATGATTGCATTAATATATGAGAAGAAAAATGAGATTAAAGTCTACTTATGGGTAGAAAAATAAAACCTTCTCCCTTTAAACAATCGATCCAATGTAGTGTAACGGAAGATTGATGCGTGTACGAACGTTCAGAAGAAAATAAAGCTATGAAATGAAATTAGAGAGAATTTTCAAACCATATATATGTAATAGCACCAAAATTGATCGAGGTTCCACTAGCTTGTGGTAAGAAAAATGAGATTTCCCTGTTTAATATTTTGTTTATCTAAGTTTAAATGGAAGAAATTAATAAGGATAATGCGTACTTATTTTCAATTGATCAATTTTTGTAGTGAAAAATAAAATGAGTATAATTAAGTTGAGTTTGATCGACTTATATTCACATGCAGCAGTGTGTTTCATTGGATATATAATTCATTAAATGTAAAGAGATGATCAATCAATGTGCAATGAATCAATCCACAAAAAAGATAATTGCCAAAAACATAACAAACTAATACGAAATATTAGTAGTTTATCAATTTATGTGGAGGCCACAATTTTTATTTATTAATTTATTTATTTTTATGGTAATGACTCAGTAGCTCAAGCTCTTGGTGTTTGCATAAATTTCTCCCGGCCGCGCCGAAGTGGCCGCTCAGGGTTCGAACCGGCCGAGTTCGATGGGAAAACAGCCGATTCGAAGTGAGCTTCTTTGTGTTCGGGTGCGGGCGTGCCAGTGTGCAGTAGCACACAAGTGGAAGTGAATGTGAGGTGGTTCGAATTGGAATTAATGTGAATCGAAGTGAAACAGTGATGCGCCTAAGACTTCTATCTGAAAAGCGATTGAATTGGAGTAGGCAAAAACACTACCCCTGAGGTTCTACCTGCCTACAATTGAATGTAGGACTTAATAATTTAGCACTCTCAAGAATCGAAAAGGGTCAAAAAGCTTAAATCGAAAAGGAAATACATTAGAAGACGATAGCTACTCGCCATGTGGACCTTACAGGACTCGACTACATACACACGCATTGATGACTCGGGCCATATCTATGACAGAGATGCATTGAGCAGTCCCTAAGAACTCTAGCAACAAATCGGACACATTGATGACTCCGGCCATATCTACCTGTGGTTGTTTTCAGAGGCTGTTCACTCCGACGAGCATTGATTGACTCCGTCTGCACTCCCCTTCATGCATGCGCTCGATATGAATGCTGGGTACCACTCCGCCGCATTGATATCTCACCTCGAACCGGGCCCAATCCGAGTGAGTGATGGCTACGACTTCGTGACGTTACGGAATGAGTGCATTGATATTCTCACTTCGAGCCGAATGAGGTATGGCTACAAACACCCCGTAGCGGTTTTCTACCTACTTGAACTAAAGCTATTCTTTGTTCATTTAAACTAAGGAATCAGAGAAGTGTGGACTTCTTGATTGAGAGAAGTGTTGTTGTAGTTGATTGATTGACGTTGTGTGTTTTTTGAATGAAGACTCCAGTTCTCCTTTTATAGGCTTCAGGCTGCAACTGCCTTCCTTTATTCTTGGAGCTGGAAATGATTTATTCAAACATGGCCAAAAGATGAATGGCCGGCCTTATTCCTAGAAGTGGCAGTTGCTGCCATCTTTATTTAAATTTCAAATATTAGCACCATATGGCCCTTATTTTAGGCACGTGCAGATATAACAATGGCTATTTTTAGCCATTCTGTTATTCCTCTACTAACAACCCCTAATTGTGAGGGATTTGAATTTAAATTTATTATCTGTTTTCTATTTTTATATTTTTTGCTGACTGGGCCATGGGCCGCGATTTCATTCCGGCCTGGGTCTCCAACATGGGCTCTGTGGACGCGTCGAAGTGGCCTGGGCCAAATTAATTCATTTCGGCGTGGCGAAAAGGACCAAAATCAGTCCACTCCGAATTTATACAAAAATTCATTTTTGGGCCCAAACACTTGGAAAAAAAATTCATTTCACTTGTAACAGAACGAAATACAACGAATTTGCAATACAATCCGGAAGATATTGTTCTAAACCTTAGTAAATATGGATTTAGACGCAACAACACTGTTTGGGCCCAAAATTGAATTTTTGTATAAATTCGGAGTGGGCTGATTTTGGTCCTTTTCGCCACGCCGAAATGAATTAGTAAGGCCCAGGCCACTTCAACACGTCCACGAGCCCGTATTCAAAGCCCAAGCCGGAATGAAATAACGGCCCATGGCCCAGTCGGCCAAAAATATAAAATAGGAAAATAAAATAAATACAATAATAAAGTCAAAATTCAAATCCCTTACTTCTAGGGGTTGATTAGATGGAGAGTAACAGAATGGCTAAAAATAGGCATGGTTATACTTGCACATGCCTAAAATAAAGGCCATGTGGTGCTAATATTTGAAATTTGAATAAAGATGGCAGCAGCTGCCACTTCTAGGAATAAGGCCGGCCATTCATCTTTTGGCCATGTTGAATAAATCATTTCCAGCTCCAAGAATAAAGGAAGGCAGTTGCAGCCTGAAGTCTATAAAAGGAGCCGGATTCTTCACACGAAATCATCAATCAATCAATCAAACACAACAATTCTCTCAATCAAGAAGTCCACACTTCTCTGATTCCTTAGCTTAAATGAACAAAGAATAGCTTTAGTTCAAGTAGGTAGAAAACCGCTACGGGGTGTTTGTAGCCATACCTCATTCGGCTCGAAGTGAGGATATCAATGCACTCATTCCGTAACGTCACGAAGTCGTAGCCATCACTCACTCGGATTGGGCCCGGTTCGAGGTGAGATATCAATGCGGCGGAGTGGTACCCAGCATTCATATCGAGCGCATGCATGAAGAGGAGTACAGACGGAGTCAATCAATGCTCGTCGGAGTAATCAGACTTTGAAGACATATACAGGTAGATATGGCCGGAGTCATCAATGTGTCCGATTTGTAGCTAGAGTTCTTAGGGACTGCTCAATGCATTTCTGTCATAGATATGGCCCGAGTCATCAATGCGTGTGTACGTAGTCGAGTCCTGTAAGGTCCACATGGCGAGTAGCTATCGTCTTCTAATGTATTTCCTTTTCGATTTAAGCTTTCTGACCATTTTCGATTCTTGAGAGTGCTAAATTATTAAGTCCTACATTCAGTTGTAGGCAAGTAGAACCTCAGGGATAGTGTTTGCCTACTCCAATTCAATGGCTTTTCAGATAGAAGTCTTAGGCGCATCACTGTTTCATTTCGATTCACATTAATTTCATTTCGTAGGCAATTCATTTCGCTTTTCGCTACTCACATTCACTCTGAACCATAAGACTTCCACTTGTGTGCTACTGCACACTGGCACGCCCGCACCCGAACACAAAGAAGCTCACTTTGAATCGGCTGTTTTCCCATCTAACCCGGCCGGTTCGAACCCTGAGCGGCCACTTCGGCGCGGCCGGGAGAAATTTATGCAAACATATCTTTCTGGCACGCTCAGTGGGACAGCACTTCAGTTTTCGAAAAGGTTTTGTCAGCATTTAGGTCCTAGAAAGCACGTTTTATTTCGGTCAATTGCATACTTGCATTCTATATTGAAAACTCACAAAATATTAAAAATTAAAATTCAAAAAACAGCAAGTCATAGCACCACCACGCTTAAGGAGCCAAACTCGAGCTGACCTCAGTTCAGACAGTGGAAGCGAGGCAGCCAGTGATCAGAACGAAGAGATGGGTGGAAATAATCCACCTCCCAACGTTCAAGCCATCATTAACAGGCTCGAGCGAAATCAAAGAGCGCCTGAAGAGGGGCCGATTCAAGAAGCACCCGCCTTACTGGCCAGAGTGGCCAACTGTGGCGAAGACGCACTATATGTAATGGAAAAGTGGATCTTGGAGTCCACCCGGAGATTCCAGGAGTTGATGGAAAGACAACGCAAGGAAGAATCGGAGAGGGCCGAACAGATGGCCACCATGTTAGAATCACTCCGAGTAACAGATCCACATTACGGAATGAACTTGCGCAGCGTGGCGTCAAGGATGGACAACGTTTCACAGGTAAGAGAAACCCCACGACGAAATGAGGCCGAACAGCATCACAGGCCCGACCTTGCCGATGCACGGCCAGAACGACTGAACATTGGAGGAAATGATCGTCGTGGAAGGTACCCTAACGTTGATACTGGCAAAAGAGTGGCGTTCGAATCCAGAGGAATACTCTTGGAAGGGGAAGGATCGGGCTCCAGAGATCATTTCGAAAGACCTGAGGTCCCCTATCCAATGCCACATGTGGCGGAAAGACCCCAGCCTGCCACCAATCGGAATGACAACACAGCCGTGTCTCGACAAGAGATACAGGAAATGTTGCGACAGGAGTTGGCAAGGCATAAACGGTCAGCCTCGCCACCTAGGTATTCTCGTCCCTACCCCCCTCATATCGACACAATTCCTTTCCCCCCAGAGTTTAGGGTCCCTATTTTTACTCTGTTTAGTGGGGATGGGTCGCAAACCACAATTGAACATATTGCTAAATTTACCACACAATGTGGAGAGATCGGAATGGATGGAAACCTAAAATTACGTTTATTCCCGAATTCATTAACTGGAGAAGCTTTCTTGTGGTACATTCGACTCAGACCTGGGTCTGTTCCCGACTGGCCAACAATGGAGAATCTCTTCCATAGTCATTTCGATCAACTACCCCCTGAGGTATCCATATCGGAATTAACCAATATGAGACAAATGCCCGGGGAGTCAGCCGAAGAGTACATGGGGAGATTCGTCCGGGCCAGACACTTTTGCCCAGTGATTATGGCCGAAGAAAGTTATATAAGCTTGGCCATAGGAGGCATGCACCTCGAATTAAAAAAGAAAATGTTTGGCCAACAATTTGCATCAATTTTTGACTTAATGAGGCATGTCACTGAATATGAGAAATTGTTAAGAGAAGAAAATCGAAGAGGGCATCACGGTAAGGCCACTCATTATCAAGTTGGCCTAGCCGAAGTCCAAGATGACTTGGTTAGTGTTGAAAAAGAACAATGGGAGAACGAAGTGGGCCTAGCCCAAGTCGTTTGCCAAAAGAACACGGTTTGCCCGGCTTTAATAAAACCAAGAGCATTACAGCCTCACATCAAAATGCCTCCTGGCATGCTAAATAAACCAGAGTTTCGTTCTGAAACGGAGAGGCGCTATGGTTTCGACGTGTCGAAAACCGAAGCTATTTTTGACCACTTATTGGCTGATGGCAAAATAAAAGTACCTAATGATCATAGAATGCCAACGGCCAAAGAGCTGGAAGGCAAAGTGTACTGTAAATTTCATAATGCATGGACTCATAACACTAATGACTGTTTGGTTTTCATGTGGATGATCCAAAGCTGCCTGGACAATGGCACATTACGTTTTCTGCCGGAATGGATGAATAAGAAAATGGGAATTGACAAAGAACCATTCCAGGCGGAAGGAGTAAACATGGTCAACGTTCAGGATGACCCAGCCGAAAAGGAAAACCAACAAACTGAGCAGGAAATAATACAGTCAGGATGGCAATTAGGCCTTTGCGCCAAATGCCATTCCGAAATGGCAACAATGCCACGGGTCTATCCAGCGGGAGCTTACTATCCTTGGGCCAATCCCATGGCCAGCTTTTCCATGGTTCCACAGCCACCTATGGTGCTATATCCCCCTCCAATGCTCGGGGGGCATTGTGCCAATGGCGATCCATTGCGAGAACATGGAAATAAGCGGAATCGAAGTCCTCCCCGAAGGACTGACAGAATTGATAAGAGGAGAGCACCCTCTAGCCCACTTCGAAGACATGAACCAACTCGAGAACCGGTCCATTCCAGGTTCATTAAACCGCCAGCAGTCTAGGAAGGACGTTGGACGGCAGTAAGACATCCTAAGTTCCCAAACGGAAGAAGTCCTCGTGATATGACGAGAACACAGTATCGAAGACATTTGAGGCAACGGAAAGAAGCTGAAATACTCAAAAGGGAAACAACGAAACCCATCAAGGGCAAGGCAGTAATGTCAGCAGAGCCAAAAAGCCAGATAGTCACCCCGACTGATATTCAATCGAAGAGAAAGGTCGCCGATCCGATAATGTTGGAGACCGATGTATCAAAGATTGATGTCTCGGATAGACCAGATTGTGTCAGAGAAGACGATCTGAGTGAATGGATCGTAAAAATGGAAAAACTAAACCAGGTCGACAAAGAGTTGCCAATGGAAACCACAGGCGTATCATCATCCAGTGGCGATGCTATCAACATGGAGTGCAACATGGTATGGGCATTCCCTTCCGATATTAATGCTAACAATAATTCTCAGGATGACACAGAAGAGAGCAGTGAAGTCTGGGATGACAGTGAACCAGTAGCCTTCTTTGTCAGCAATCCCGAACAAACGGTCCAGAAGAGCAAGACTGTCGAAGAGATCAAGGCTTTGTTCCAGACGCCGCCGCCAAGCATGGCGAAACATGTAAAACCTCTCTTCGTGGCTGGCCATCTCGATGGCAAGCCTACTGGAAGAATGTTGGTTGACAATGGAGCCGCAGTGAATATCATGCCTCTCCAAACCATGAAACGCATAGGAAAGGAGAAGGCTGATCTTCTCAAGACCGATGTGGTGATTAGCAATTTTGCCGGAGGTGAAGCAGACATCATGGGGATACTGCCAATCGAAGTAAGTATTGGAAGTAAGACAGTCACTTCCGCCTTTTTCGTTATAGATGCGAAGACTTCCTACAATGCCTTGCTAGGAAGGGATTGGATCCATTCCGCCATGTGCATCCGTTCGACCTTACACCAGTTTTTGGTATTTTTGGGAGATGGCGAGAACGAACCAGAAATTGTGAAGGCAGAAGAAAGGCCGTTCACGGCCAATGTGAATGTAGTAGAAGCTAGGTACTACTCCGACAATGTCGGACCATATAGGTTTATCGGACAGGACAAATATGGCCGTCCACTTTGTGCCACTTCATCCGTGGCGCCGGTTAGTTTAGAGGTAGCAATGAGTAAAGAGGTTAGCAGGCCTTGCAATACCGAAGAAAGGCCGCTTTCTACTTTTCAAAATGGTGATTATGAATAACGTCGACATAGACGAAATTGTAATAATTCCGGATAGCGCCGGATCATTAATAATAAATAACACTTTGGCCTTATTGGCCAAAGATCTTTCCGATTACTACAATTGTAATGCGGATGTAATTTATGAGCATGATCAAGATCTCACTTCGACAGATGAGATCACGATGAAAGAACTGAGTGCCGCTCCGGCAAAGCTCGATGACGTTAGGATTCAAGTTCAAGATCCTGTAATCGAAGTGGAGCTCGGCAATGAAAACGATCATAGGCCCACTTACATTAGTGCTTTATTAAGCCATGAAAACAAAGAGGCCATGATCGACATACTCAAAGAATACAAAGACTGCTTTGCGTGGAACTATGATGAAATGCCTGGTCTCAGCAGAGACTTGGTAGAACATCGAATACCCATTTTGCCTGGGTTTAAGCCACGCAAACAGCCTCTCCGACGCATGTCCGACGAAGTCTGTGTGTTGATTAAAGAAGAGATTCAAAGGCTTCTTAAGGCAGATTTCATCGAAGTGGCCAGATACCCTGAATGGGTGGCCAATGTCGTGCCAGTCATCAAAAAGAATGGCAAACTGAGAATTTGCATAGACTTCAGGGATTTAAATTTGGCATCTCCGAAAGATGAGTACACGATGCCAATGGCCGACATGATGATAGATGCCGTTGCAGGGCATGAATACCTAACTCTTGTCGACGGCAATGCAGGATACAATCAGATCTTCGTAGCTGAAGAGGATGTCCCGAAACTGGCATTCCAATGCCCGGGGGGCATTGGAACCTTTCAATGGAAGGTTATGCCGTTTGGCCTTAAAAATGCTGGAGCTACGTACCAACGAGCTATGAATTGCATTTTTCATGACTACATGAATGACTTTGTCAAAATCTACATCGACGATCTCATCATTAAGTCTACTAGCTTTGCTCAGCATTTAGAGCACCTGGTTAAGGCCTTTGACAGGATGAGAAAATTTCAGTTGAAGTTAAACCCGCTAAAATGCGTGTTCGGAGTGGCCGCAGGCTACTTTCTTGGATTCTTAGTGCATAAGAAAGGAATTGAAGTGGAAGCGAACAAGGCAAAGGCCATCTTGGCCGCCCAACCACCTCGAACCAAGAAAGAACTTCAACAGTTTCTTGGAAAAGTTAATTATTTGAGAAGGTTCATTTCGAACCTTGCAGGCAAAATCAAGATTTTCTCACCCTTATTAAAATTAAAAAACCATGACCAATTCGAATGGTCAAAAGAACATGGGCAGGCATTTGATAAGATCAAGGAAGCTCTGACTTCCCCTCCTCTGATGATGCTGCCACGAAAAGGAGAACCACTTAAGCTTTATATTTCGGCAGCAAGACAAGACCATTGGAGCCTTTTTGGCTCAAGACGACAAAAATGGTCTTGAACGAGCTGTGTACTACTTAAGCAGGCATTTAAGCGATACAAAACAAAGATACCATCCGATCGAAAAGGTGTGTCTGACCTTATATTTCGCATGTATCAAGCTACGACATTATTTGCTACCAGGTAAAGGTTCTTGTAATCAATAGCATCGATGTGGTCAAATACATGCTTTTGAGATCAGCAGTACGTGGTCGGATAGGCCGTTGGGCCATCCACCTGATGGAGTATCAACTACAA
Source organism: Petrea volubilis (assembly GCA_026212405.1). Classification (NCBI taxonomy): domain Eukaryota; kingdom Viridiplantae; phylum Streptophyta; class Magnoliopsida; order Lamiales; family Verbenaceae; genus Petrea; species Petrea volubilis. The sequence goes on from CM047884.1 coordinate 4,955,094, forward strand.
TTTGTTCCACAAAAAGCTGTGAAGGGCCAAGCCTTGGCCGATTTTCTCACCAACCACCCCAGTGTCGAAATAGATAACGAAGTAGCTTAGCAAATCGAAATACTGTCAGTATTCGTGAAACCCTGGATCCTTCAATTCGATGGATCGTGAACAGACAAAGCATCTGGGGCTGGCATTGTGGTCACTTCACCATCAGGAATCGACTGGCATGTCAGTCCAGTTCGATTTCCCATGCACTAATAATCAGGCCGAATATGAGGCCTTGATCCTTGGATTGGAAATACTACGAGAATTGAGGGCATCTAGCGTTAATGTGATTGGTGACTCCCAGCTCGTCATTGAGCAGATTCAAGGTGCATTCCAGTGTCGAAATCCCATATTGGATAGATATATTTCCACGGTGAATGCTTTACTAATGGGATTCGACGAAGTGATATTGCAGCATGTGGCTAGAAAATTCAATTTCGAAGCCAATGAATTGGCTCAGATAGCTACTGGAGCAGAGCTTCCCAAAAATTGCATGGCCGCCAGTTATACCATCACAAGGCAGGCCTATCCCTCTCACTTCGAAAGAACTAATGTTTGCGCCATAGAAAGCATCATAAAGCAAGTGGAGGATTGGCGCGAACCAATATTAAGGTATGTAAATGATCCTTCCCAAGGAGCACCTCGAAGAGTCAGAATGAGAGCGGCCAACTATGTAGATCTGGGAGGTAGCTCGCTGTATCGACGAGGTCATGATGAAGTGCTCTTGCAATGTGTCGGACAAGATGAGGCGATGAAAATCATGATGGAAGTCCACGAAGGAGTGTGCGGAGCCCATCAGAGTGGCCGCAAGATGGCATGGTTGATCAAGCGATATGGCTATTTCTTGCCAAAAATGATGCAAGACTGCCATTGGCTGGCCAGAGGCTGAGAAAAATGTCAGCTGCATGGTCCAATTCAGAGAGTGCCAGCCGAAGAGATGAATTTGATTGTCAAACCTTGGCCATTTCGATGTTGGGCCATCGACCTAATATGGGCCATTTTTCCTTCCTCATCGAAACAGCATACCCACATTATCACCGCCACGGACTATTTCACCAAGTGGGTAGAGGCCATTCCCCTCAAGCAAACCGATCAGGGAACAGTAGTCAAATTCATCAAGGAACACCTGATACACAGATTTGGGATTCCCCAGACTATCGTAACGGATAGGGGTACTATGTTCACAGGGTCTGAGATTCAGGCTTTTGCCACCACATATGGCATCCAACTCACGCATTCCTCGCCGTATTATGCACAAGGGAATGGACAAGCCGAATCCACCAATAAAACCTTAAAGAATATCATCTCAAAGATGGTGGAAGAAAATCCTAGAGCATGGCACCTATTGCTTTCTGAAGCGTTATGGGCTTATCGAACAAGCAAGCGCTCCAGTACGGGAACTACCCCATTTCGACTCACCTATGGCCACGATGCAGTTCTGCCCATGGAAATCAACGTGAGGTCCGCACGAATAGCCCAGCAGAATAACCTTACCGTTGAGGAGTACTATTACAAAATGATGGATGAATTAGATGCCGTAGAGAACATCAGGGTACAGGCGCTAGATTCCATCGAGGCTCAGAAAAAGCAAGTTGCTAGAGCCTACAACAGAAAGGTCAAGGCCAAAAGATTTCAAATACGAGACCTAGTGTGGAAGGTGGTCTTTCCTTTGGAGAAAAAGGATGCTGTATTGGGAAAATGGAGCCCCAACTGGGAGGGCCCCTTTTCGATCCATTCGATAACTAGAGGGAGAGCCTATTTACTAGAAACCCTGGAAGGGAATCTGCTCAGGGATCCAATTAATGGTAAATATTTGAAGAAGTATCACCCTACCTGATGGGAGACACTGCCATTAGAACGCCGAATTAGCCTAAGTCAAAATGGCCTGTAAGGCCAATCGTACTTAGGACATCTTTTGCTCATTCGTTTATCTCAGTTCAATCATGTCATTTCATGCGACCATGAGGTTTCTTTTCCACATGTAAATGTTTTTTGAAGAAATCTTGAAGTAAGCAGATCGAATAACATGATGAATTTAGATAGACTAAAATAATCAAATGAATAACAAATTGAGCCAAAAATGGCTTAAAACGTTCATAAGAGGAAAACTAATGAAGAGCAAAAATGTGTTCTGGCAACAGGCTGCCATTTATAAGTGGCACACAGGCCGTTAAACTGGAAAGTTAAGTGGCAGGGCCATCCTTGCCCTGAGCAGTGCCATCCTTGCCCTGAGCAGTGCCACTTGGACCAGCCGCCTCGCCGGCTGGTTGGTTGGAAGTCGAAATGGCCTCCGCCATATGACTACCCCCATATCCTCCCACCTCGCTAACCCTTGGGGTCCCTTCGCCTAGGAAATCGGCCCGGAATCGAGCAAAGAATAAATGTAGAGAAGTGGTCACCTCATCAAGCTCAGCGGAGGCAGTTTCAACTTGATGCTTCCGCTCCAGGTCCCTTTCTTTGGCTTGTTGGAAGGCTTTGATTCGTGTGTCGGAATCAGCCTTCAGTTGGTCCACCTCACCAGAAAGGTGGAATAATTGCTGGTCCACCTCTTCGATAAGCTTTCGCAGACGCTCCATCTCTGCAACGAGAGTTTCTCGCGTGGTAGACAGCTCCAGTTGCCGTTCAGCCCTCTGGTGCAGCTGAATTCGTAGGGATTTAAGGTCATCAACCAGAGGACCTGTACTGGAGACGTGAGGAGTTTGGATGAGAGCGTGGTTGCTTTCGCACTTCGTCCCAAGATTTGGGAGGTTCCTCGCAAAGTCCTCATAGCAACGTCTTTTGCTGGGCGCCATGGTGAGGCGAGCCACCTTCTGAAGGATCTGGTCAAGTAAGTCCCTTTTTGTCCTAAAAATGGCCGACGCAGATTCGGAGTCCACTCCTGTAAGGAGTATTTTGAGCTCCTGGACGCGGGAATCAGAGAGATGTGTGGCACCTCAAGAACGGGAGCATCTCCCAAGATCGAATCCAGCAGGTCCACCATATCCTTAGCACTGCTCAAAGGCGTTGAACCTGACATCGATCGGGGAGAGATTGCCTGCAGAGAAAAAGGAAGTTAGATTTTGGGAAGCTAACAAAGGAGCATAACAAAGAGGGATGAAGCTACCTGGGAACTGCCAGCAGGAGTTTCTGGCAGCGAGGAGGTGGTAGAAAGAGTCTGAGTGGCGGGCTGAGAGACGGCCTGCCAGAATCAAAAGTCAAAAAAGAACGACGTCGAATGTGCAGGAATGGCCAAAAGAAATGTTACCTCAGTCACTTTGACAGGAGGAGGAGGGGGCGGCATATCCTTTTTGGGGGGAAGAAGGCTTGGAATGTCAGCCGATGTGTAACCCGCTTCAGTAAGATCAGCATGAATCCGGTCGATAGTCGCGTCGACGTCTACCTCCTCGGAAGGTGATTCCTCAATACTCTTAGTTGGAGGATCAACAGAGGCAGAAGGGGTACTGGTTGGAGAGGATTCAGGAGAGGAAGCAGGCATCACTAGGCGCCTCTTCAACGCCATTTGTTTGATGCGTGGCCGCTTCGGGCCGGTTTTCGACTGGAATGGCACGTTTACTCCGACCAGATGCCTGCAGGGAGAAGAAATCAACAAGGTGAAAACAGAAAGATAGGATCAAAGAGTAGATACCTGATCAAGTTCGTCATCCTCAGAATCGGACACTTCAATCACTCCCTCGACCTTTGTGGAGCGGAAGTGACGAGTAGAACGACGGGTACCCACCTTGGCAGATGCGGATGCAGAGGCGGACACGGGTGTAAGACTTGGGGCCGGAATAGGAATTCCAGCCAGGATAGCAGTGGCAGCAGACACCATGGTCTCCGTTTTCTTCCGGGTACCTAAAAAGCAAATCGAGCAAGAGAATCAGCAATCATACAGAAGCAAAACCAAGGTGCAAGAAATAGGGCAGAAGGAAATACCTTCCCCTTCTATGGTCACTGCGTTACTTCGAAAAGGAACGGCAAGCCCAAAGAGTTCAACCCTACGAACTCCCATGGGGTCATCAGCAAATAGACCACTGAATGTAACCTCGTCATGGAAGCTCAAGGGTCTTTCGGGGGGAAGGTTGGGTATGATCACCCATGGAACGAAGTCAGGTAAAGGGGGGGCAGTCAAGCATAATGGTTTTGTAAAAAGTGGACCAATGTGGAGCACGGTCCTCTAGTCTCTTCCTAGCAATATAAAAGTGCTCTTTGGCCCTAGCTATCACTTTCTCCTTCTTTTCGAAAAAGGTGATTGAAGCTTGCCTAATACAGCCATCACGGTCAAGGGGGTTCCAGGTAACATTGTAAAAGCGTTCAAATTTCTCAATACCTTTTTTGCCTGCAGTAGATTTAACAGGAACATCCTCGGGGAAGGGCACGTCGGTGGCCACCTTCGGGGGCACGGTCGAAAAGGTAAAGCGGGCCACAGCCGCATGTACAGGCTCTGTTCGAGAGCACTTCAGATAGTCAGTCCACCAGGACTGAAAAGTTGAAGTAGCCCTGGGGTCTCGCGCAAAATAAATAAACTCAAATTCCTCCATACGGCGCGAGGAGCTTTCAGTAAGACCCCTAAAGACTTCCATTCCCCGGTTCTTGTACTTGTTCAACTTGAACCG